>JAOSLQ010021031.1:5043-16158 GCA_025629905.1 Lorius lory | reverse complement strand
CATTATTCTACAACACTTAGGTACTTGTGATAGAATGGTAAGTGACACCAAGCAAATATCTCTTAGTTTCTGATGTTTACTCTCTGGAATGAACTGGTTTTGAGAACTTAATTTACTTCATATTTTGTGGTATGTTCAATATTCTGCAAATAAAAAGGGCTTCAGTTCAATGCTGAACATAGTACAGATTTTTTTTAAGGAACAGAAAATTTTCAAGTACTATTTTTCTAAGTCTGTATTCTAATTTATACTTAGCAAAATGGTGGCTAACAAACACATTGTCTCTTTGGAGTAAGGTCTTACTGAAAGATATCCAAGGAAAAAGAGAAATAAATTGAGATTATGCAAGAATTTGGAATGTTACACATTGATTACAGAGATGAAAACAATAAAATGTAAATCCAAATTCTTGCAAGGCAATTTCCATGGGCTTATATTGAAATTATGTAACTGTAGTACTAAAATGGAAGAATGGAAGCTGAGAGGTAGCGAGCTGCTTCTGGATGTATCCCCAGTAGAAGTACACATACCCAGATACTGTAGTTTGGGTGATCTGGTAAGTCACTCTTCCTTGGAAATTCTAGATCTCTCCTGTGCTTTTTTCCTGGCCAATTCACCTTGAGGTTGTGCTGTCTGCTGAAGTCAATGTGGATTGTTCATAAATGTAGCCATAATGTTAATTGTATTTTCTTGCATCACATCCCTGTCTGTTGGAAACATGAAGATTCCCCATCAATCTTTGCACTGCTCCCATCAGTTATCCTCTTTGTAAAGAGAACTATCCTTACTTTGGTTACTCTGTATGTAGGGTAAAACTTCTCAAGCTGAAAACATGGAGAGTCTGTGTTTCTGGGAAAAAGAGGGGGTGTGAATAAAGTGACTGATTTAGAGCTGTCCTAGAATCAATGAAGTAATGAAAACTTAAAGGACCAATTAATGGAGAAGTACATGGTTTTTTTTCTGTGAGCTAAGCTTCTGAAGAAAAGTCTGCATTTATACCCAGGTCTCTGTTTACAGGTGATCTGTAAAGCTTCGACTCTATGGGAACTATGAGAAGTGAGAAGTGGCTTCTTAATGTAGACCTCTTCCATGGCAGTTAAAATTGGGTGAAAAGGCTTTTAAGCTTATTTCCTGTGTTTAAATCCAGCAGTGGCTGGTGAAGGGACCTTTACTCCTTGGTGAATCACATTTCTTTATTCTGGTGGAGTTTTAATGACTTAAAATAAGTTGTGTATTTTAATCTTGGTGTCTTACATTTATATTTCTATAAAATAAGAAATGTGGTTGCTTTATATTTCTGTAGTTAGCAGTCCTGGATCTTAGTTGCTTTTCCATTGTATGTATTTTAACTTAAATACGGCTTAAGTGAGCTGTGTTTAATTTATAAATGTCCATTCTTCCATTTTTATAAAATATTTCCTTTGGTTGCATAGTGGTTTGACTTATAGCAATGAATTCAGCTCACTCGTGATGTAACTTCAGTTTAAACCATTTGTCAGTCTCTTGCTTCCCAAAGTATCTTGCTAGATAGATAGGAAGGTATCTGTCTGTGTATCCATGTGTTAGACCAAAATGTTTGTTTTCAAAACAGCTCTTGTCATTCGATGAAACTGTTCTCACATACTAGAAAGACTTCTGTGGAAACTTTCCTTAAGCCAAAAGTTTCTTCTGTTAAAGGGAAATAATCAGCTACATTACAGTGATTCAGAAAACCTGGCTTGAAATGTATGAATGGGTCTCTTTGTAGAAGTGAATTACTGCAGATCACTCATTCATGAATTCTTCCTATGGCAGAATAAATGAATGAAGATGACTCATCTTGAGCACATTTTATAACAGCCCCAAGTTGCAGCTAAGGGCTATTAAATGTTACTTGACATAGGAAGAGAGACCATGTTCTATATGTCTCTGCAAAGGAAAATTGCCATTTTCATAATAAAATAAGAAAAATTATGTAAATTAGAATGAGTCATAAATACTTCATGCTTTGAAATTAAATGAAGTATCAGTATTAAGGTTAGTCTCTGGGATAAAAGTTAGGCAAATTTAACCACATTTTTTTCTCTTTAAAATAAGGAAAAAAGTACTTCTGAAAATTGTTTTCAAGAAAGTCAAGAGGAGAAGATAATTACATAAATTCTGACACTACAGTAGTGAAACACAAACTTCATTCTAAGATTAACTTGAGCTTTGCAACACCAGCTTCTGGTTTGGAAGTGGCCTTCAATATGCACGTTTTAGAAGTTGTTTTATAGATGTTTGGTATTTTGAGTTACCAACAGTCAGTCGGTATTGATCAGCTGTGCAGGAGCATGACTGCAGAGGAGACTTGATTCTCTCCTATGTTGCAGCAAGACGATAAGAAGAGAAAATGGCTACAAAGTGTGGTTGCAGCAGCTTGATTTGGAGCTATCTCATTCCAAAATAATTATAAGTAGGAGGTGCTCTTTTTATAGGTTAGAGAGGTAAACAGAGTGCATGAATGCCCTTGCAAATTTTTTTGAACAGACTTGCCCTTCTGCCTTTTACAGGCAGGTTAGCATAAAAGTTGGATGGAGAAATGGCAAATACCCTTCTGGTAAGGTAAAGAAATAATGATGGATTGCTCATGTATTGCTTTTGATGTGTAGGAGAAATCTAGTCCATAATTCAAGTACTATTGGCAGGTAAAACTTGCCTCAGAGCCCCGCTACTGCAACTTTTCTAGTGCTACTGCTGGGACTGTGCTGAATTATAGCTAGCTTGGGTATATCTAATTGATTCTGTAGTCCTTTTTGCTGTAGAGCACAGGCAGTCTTCACTCATTTCAGGACCATCTCTCAAATTTGTTTTACTGACTCATATCTTGGAAAGTGGAACAAAACAAGGTCACTCCTCTGACCAGAATAAAACATAGCAGTCCAGAAGGTTGTTGTTTAGATCTGTCTCTGCTCGGAGAGTGGCCATGAGAATTAGCCTCTTAACAGAGCTCCCTCAGCCTTCTCTGGGAGCTGCCTCACCTTCTCCATTAAGTCTGGTAATTGACCAGGTCTCGGTGGTCCCAGTCTCCTCCAGCCCTTAAAGAGGCAGTCAGGGATGGTGCAAGAAGCTGTTGCTGGAAAAGCTTACTTTATCATGCTGCTTTTCTGCCAAGAGCAACTCATGTTACTGCTATGCCCACCTTTTTAGGATTATAAATACTAGATTTCTAAAACATGCTATTGCCGGAAAAAACCTAAATTTGACAAAAGTTTTATTAAAAAGCAAACTAGACCTGTTTTATCACCCTCTGCAGCAGCAAATTAAAAACAAACACAATAAAAACCAGATAAAAAGTGAAATGCATTAATTCACATCTCTTTCACAGTGTTGATTGTAGTGTGTTTTAGGGAGAATTTAATTTTCCCGTCATTGATTTCAGTTTGAAATGTGTTAATGTCTTTATATGGAGAAAACATTTGCCTTGGTTATTTTCTCATTCTTCTATTAGATACTTTTCTAACTTTTATTGTATCTTATTTCACACATTGTGAAATATGAATGAGTTCGTAACTTACTATATTCATTGTAAGGTGTTCAGTCCGATTCTCCTTTTCTTGTCTTGTGTTCCTGTATATTATGAGGAGTTCATATTCCCTTGTATCTTCTCTAATCTCCTCTATTCCCTCTTTTCACCACACTTCATGCTCCACACTGCAGACCCAGCCTGACTGTAGGAAGGTTCTGGAGACATTTGTTTGAAATATCAGTGCTTCAGCTGCATACTGAAGACATCTAATTTTAGGTGTCTAAATGTGTGTTTCTATATGTGGCCTTGGATCTAAGCTCCCATTATAACTAGTGAAGATTTAGTCACTAGCTATAGTACAGTCAGTGCTTTTCAGCTGGCATCAGTTTGAACTGAATAGCTCTCCAGGCTCCACTGTCTGTACTGACTGGATCTCCACTTGCTATAATGGGAGTTTGAAGTCCTAACTTGCATGCAGACACATAATTTTAGATACCTAAATGAGATGTCTCCATTCTGGAGCTAAAGCCTGGCTATATTAAGCTGAAATAATAAGGCTTACATCCTGAAAACACCTAATTTGAGTGGTTTCACAGTTGTACCCAAGACCCTTGTCTATCCTCAAGCCCTTGAACTCTTTGAACTCATCCAATTCAATGAGCATCTAGTATCTCACACTTTACAAGGGTGATACCAGTACTTGGAGGTTCATGTTGGGAATGGAGTTACAGCCCTAAGTTGCAGGTAAAGAATCCCCCTAAAACTTGGTTTCCATGGCTGTAGTCAGTTATGTCTAGCCCACGAGGCTTTGAAGGATTAGTTCAAGTTGCTGAGATTCAGATGCTACTGTGGGCTGAGCCTGGAATTAGTTGGATGAATCTTGTAGGAAGCATGTTAAGCTTGACAGGTCTGCTTCTGGCAGTAGTATAGTAGTCCCCTGGCATTGCAGTCAGTTCATCTGATTTCTTTTCTCACTATGCTTTTGATGAGAAAGAAATAGCCTTGTATTATTTGCTTTATAGGGGAGAGGGAAGAGGGGGAAGTTTAGGTAGGATCTCTTCTTGGTTTCTAATGTAAGTAGAAAGTTTGTCTAATGTAAGTAGTTAGCAGTTTGAACTGAATCAAAGATCAGAGATGCTGGAAGAAGAGTTTGAAAAAGATTGAGTTATTATTTTCACTTAATATCCTAATGTTCAGAATAACTTATAATAATAGCTCATAATGAAAATCATGAAATATGAGATCATTTTCTGTTTCTTAATTGGAGGCAATTTGGTTGATTGAAATAATAAAGTTCACGAAGGTTGCAAACTTATTCTATTAAACAGAGAAAAAAGTTTCTCAATTTTATTATCTAATTTTTAAAAACAAATGGTGCATTTATAGAAACTGTTTTAAGTAGGCTTTGCACTGGAAGGCTAGAACTTTGTGCATATAGGACTTTTTATTACGTTCTCTTTCACCACATGTACAGTATGAATACATCCTGGTGTGCCATCTGTTGGGAAATGCTGCAGATTGTTAGACAAGGCCCCAGGAAATTTCTTTATAGTTCTACCCTGTAAGATTCAAGTCATAGTGCTGCATCCTTAATGCATAGCTGTAGCTGTGACAGTATTCAGATTTCTGCCAAAGAATTACTGTTTACGAAAAAATAGCTTTGAATTAATTTTTATTTGCTCTTGTTCTGCTTGTACTCCAAGAAGTAGTTGTGGCTGCTTTATCTTGTGGACCTCTGTCAGCCACATGGTAGCTGTGAAGGGTGGAAGACAGTTTGGGAAGGAAACCAAAGTCTTTGAGGCTGTGGAGCACCATTCCCAGCCATTATTTTTCCAGAATTCCTCAAGGCAGAGCAAGCTCCCTGTTTACACCCAGACTGCCACAGCCATGCCAGCAGCTTACAGGACCTGACATTACTCTGTCCTCATGCTTCCTCCATTGATGCTAAAAGTTGTTTTGGAGACAGAGGGCCCCAAGGTAGCAACAGAAAGAGACTAGGAGGTTAGTCTTCCTTTCCTTTGTTTTCACCTGTGCAAGGCTACTGTGTTTTCTGCACAGGTCCAGGTACACTTTTGCCAGAATGTGACTTTTAACTGAATGTTGCAACTCTGAATCCAGGGATTTTTTTTTCTGTTTTGGGGTTGGTTGGTTTGTTTTTGTTTTGGGGTTTTTAGGTTGTGGGTTTTTTTGTTGTTGTTTTGTTTTTTCTAATTGATGAATCAGCAGCACATGGCTGCATAGATATGGCTGTGCATATGTTATTAGGAGTACATGATAATAGTTATCTTTTTTTTTTTTGACTGTTAAATGACCAAGGTTTTGTCAGTTTGCATGACTTACATGGTCATGACACTCTTCAACTTCATTAAAATCATGGTAATATAACTTCCCTTCCCCTTCCTCCTTCTGCAGACATGCAGCAATCTGTTTTACATCTGAAGCAGTTTATTATCCAAATGAAGGAAGGGAAGAAGAGGAGAACGATAGCAAGGTCATTACAAACATATAGGCTAGCTGTGCACTAATATAAACAGCTTCTGTGTAATGAGAGTTAAAGACCAATTGCAAGCATGTAAATTCTGCCACTTAAAGCCATTAAGAAACAGTGTAATTACATGGGGTTGCAAACAAAGTTGGAAGGACCAGATTAACTGGCAGTAAATACATCTATCCATAGTGCTGTTTTTGTTTTGTTTTTGCCAAAGAGAAGCTCTTTCTCACACTGCAAAGGGCTTTCCACTTGTCCTTCTGGAAAATGCAGTTGTCTAGAGTAGGTGCCCTAGGCCAGCATCTAAAGAGCCTCAGATCTTTTCAAGTGATTGTACAGCACCCAGTAACTTTCAGATGGGTGTCAAGTTAATGAATGGTATTAGCACTACTAGAGAAGCTGACTACACCTTCCTTCTCATTTGATTAATAACTGTTCGGTAAGTATATGGTTTGTCTCCTGTGCCTGTTCCCAGTTTGTTTTTCCAGTAGCCTATTCTCCAGCAGTTTCACTTATACTTTCCCTTTGGTGCTCTACACATGTGCCATCACCATAAATACTGCGTATATTGTGTTTCCCTTGGATGATCAGTTGTATTCAAAGATAGAATGGATGTTCCCTCCAAGGCACCCGAAGAAAGACCTGCTATAAGAACTATAAATGCCAAACTGGTAGTCTATATTATTGCTTCATTAACAATTCTTAGAAGGAATTAATATGGAATTGTAGTTTCAATAAGGTGTAAGTTACTGTGAGTGGGATCATAAGCAGGCTTCGTGATGACCTCTTCACAATGAAGTATTGCAACAACCCTAGAAAAATCTTGCAAAATACGGACAGGTCATTTGAAGTAGGAGGACTGTGCTGAGCAAAGGCCACAACAGGACTGTGGGCTGAGACAAAAGTCTCAAAGTAGGGAAAGCCCGGTTCCAAAAACAATACAAAAAAGCAAACCAAACTATTAGAGCATGTGGAAACAATCAAATTCCTGGGAAGAGAGCAGGGAAAGAACTGTTAGGTCCTGGAGCTGTAACTTAATGATCCTGCAGCCTTCTAAGAATCAGAATATAAGGTGAAGATGACAAATAGAGAAAGATGAGCCTATGGAGAGTTGTCAGCCTTTCTCTTTTCTCTGTTCTTCCCGTAAGTTGCATTTAAGATTAGTCTCTTGAAAGAGGGCATTTAGGTGAAGTGCTACTGGATTACATCTTCAGTTGCTTTAATCTTGAAGAGGTTGTGCTCTGAAAGGCACTGTATTCTCGGCAGAGTTAGCGTGTTACGGTTTATGCAGCCAGAAGACATCCCAGTAACTCCTTAAGTAATAAGGAGGTACTTAGAAAATTATGTGAAACATACTGAAGTTTGTATTTATTTTGACTTTTTGTTAGGTTTTCCTTATATTTTGTTTCTTGTTTGGTGGTCAGGCACAGGATTGTTTTGTTCAGTTTTTTAAAAATTAAGAAGTTTAATCTTACCTAGCTTTTAAAATCACTTAAATCTGAAATCATAGCTGACTTTCTACTCTCATTTTTTCAGAAGACAATACATAAAAATTAAGCTGTCTTTCAGACAGATCCTTGAAGTGCCTAAAGACCAAGATGGGGTTGGGAATTTTCAGACAGGTCCTTGGAGCACCTGAAGGCCAAGATGGGTTTGGGAATTTGAGGAGATAAACCATTTTTTTTTTTTCTTAAAGAGATTATTGTTTTCTTCCCCCCTGAATTTGATAGTAGGGGGTCAAAAGCAGAATGACTGCACTCTGATGTAGTGTGACACTACTGGCAGTACCGTTTTGGGGAACATCTGGTGACTAAGCAATGCATCGATGACTGAAAATATTTGATAAGTTACAAGGACAGTCTGAGCAACTGGAACAAGTTAAAGTTCTTCCACTGTAAATGAGTTTTAAAAATCGTCTGCGAAGAGAGCTGAAATGTAGAAGTGCATGTTAGCAAATGCTGAAGAGAGATACAGAGGGCTGGCTTGTATGAGCCTAACTTCCAGTCATTTCCCTGACTTGCAGAGCAAAAGGATACAAGAGGACTGCCAAACATGAGTTTCTGAGATAGACTGTTGACAGTTTGATCACTTTTTACTCTGGATTTCTGGCCCATGTGTATTAGAAAAGTGCTATTCTGCACAGGTTGTAAATCTGACATGATATGTATGTAGCCTTTTCAATAAAATATTTGTAAAAGGTCTGGTTTTATGCCTACTACAAGTAAACAATAAAACCCACAAAGAGGTTTTATGCCTACTACACCCTTCTAATTCTTGCTCAAAGAAAGATTGCATTAGAATGAAGAAAATGTACCTTGAAAATACCCTATCTTTTCTCTTAATTGCGCTATATGCATTCCCAAGTTTCCTTGCATTCCTTTCCAGCAAAGGCATGACACATACTAGACCAGGAATCTTATTCATTTGCCCACAGACTCTATCTGTGGGCTTTTTTCTTCAGTTCATCCTCTCGCAGGTCTTTAAAATACCATCCAGAGTACCAATTTGCCCACAGTAGCCTTCCAACTGCAGATTATATTCATAGGATTTCAATATGTTGTTGTTTTGTTTTTCAGTTACTGAACCTTGTCCTCTCCTCTGAAAAACAGATCTGTTATTTCTGATGGGAAAGAATCTAGTCTCATGTTGGTGACAGTAGTTAAATAGAAGGGTGTTGGGTTTTGTAAGGGTGGGTTGTTTTTTTTTCAGAAGCACGTAAATATATGTTGCTGGATCATCTTGTGCTGCTGGATCTGGACAAGTAGTACATTCCCAAGTAAACATTTCTGCACAGCTTCAGAGGGCTGGACAGAGGTCTGAAGTACTTGAGAATGTGACACATAGAAAAAGAGGCTGAATGTCAGGTAAGGTTAAGTCTATATAAGATATAGCTTTGGGGACATGAAGGCAAGTGGGAAGTAAGTAGGATGACTAGAGAATAAAGGTCTAAAGAATTGCAGGTATGCTATGGAGTCTTGAGGCCAGATACCTACACATTCCCTGTCTCTGAGCTGCAAAATTCAAAGCATATTAGAGTAGGTTTTGATCTCTATTTCTAAAGAGCTTTGGCAGAGTCAATATAACGTACTCTTTAGGTTTTTTGGGGGCTTTTGTTGTTTGTTTTGTTTTGGGTTTTTTTGTTCTAAATGGTGGATGAAATAGGAAATAGGAATTGAATGGTAAAGCATGATGCACAGCTAGCCTAGAATGTAACTGTACCCCTTAATCACTCAGTAACCAATGCACTTGGATATCTTTGAGCTATCCAGATACTTTAGAAATACTTGGCATTTCAGCAAAGCTGATCATCCAAACAACTCTAATGGCATAGGAAATCTGTATTCCAAAAGTGGTAAAAGATCAAAAAGAACATGCCTTAACTGTCTAAAGGAGTGTTGTTTAATTGTATCTCTGCACTGGGTGTATTGCAGTTATATACAATGCAAGGCCATGCATCAGACTAATAAATTATAGATGGGGATCTCCTCACTTGAAACTTGAGGAGGAGGAAGCAGGCAAGCTATTTGACTTACAAGATGAGTATGATCTCCAGTATAATGTATCTGTGAAGGTTACTGTGACCATAAAATGCATCAAGGCAGTTGTTGCTAGTATGGCTTGGAATGTTTAGCAGGATTGTGCAGAGACTTCAACTATAACTTGATAATTCATGTTTACAAAAGATGAAAGATGATTCCAGGTGTTGTAGAAAAGAGCTATTAAGATACTTAGGAGAATGAGGAGCCTGTTTTCTAAAAAGAGAGTAGAAGAGCTTAGTTGGTTTGGCTAAAAATGAGTTTTGATCAGAACAGCTAAGTAAGCACTAGGGATTTAAAAAGAAATAGTTAATGCCAGAGCTGTTTTAGAGCCCAGCTGGATGTCAAATGGCTGTAAATAACTTTTATCTAATTACAGCAAACCTCCTGGCTACATAGGAGTGGTGCTATGGAACTGCACTCCAGTGAGACATGTATGTGTAAAAACTGACTGTTTCAAGATCAGTCTTGAAGCTGTTACGTAGAATCCATTTTTGATGGATCTTGATGTAGGATAAAGGGAGAGAGGAATGGAGCTGCAATTGCAGGTGAATAGCCTTGATTCATGAGGTCTTTTTCAGTCCTTGGGCCCTGATGGTATATCAAGAGAAAATTTAGATCTGCATCTAGGCAGCAGTGAAGCAATAAAAAGGTTTCTGCACAAAGGACATTCTTACTTTCCAGCTTTTGAGTGATTTTTCTTGTCTCAGCTCCTTAGTAGAGGGATAGATTGATCCATACATAATGTATGGTAAGGAGCTCTACTGTATGCATGTGTCTTTTCCCTTTCTTCTGGTTTGGAATGACAACTTTAATATGACTGAGCCAACATAGTTGTTTCATCCCTGGCCTCTTGTTTGGCACAGGTAAGTAGATTCCTTACATATTTCTTTCTGGCTCTGAGTTCATTTTGACTTGCCAAAGCAGTGGGTATGTTACTTTCTAAAACGTATTTGGTTACAGAGCAAATTGAATTTGAAGAGAAACACTGCAGTGGCATAGGCTTATCTTTGTGTCTGGACCCTGCTGACTGTTTTACCATATACCTTTCTTTCTGGTAATACGTATTTATTAACAGCATTGAAAGCTTTTTATCAAAAACAACCTTTGTCATAGATGCTCTTAATGTTTGAGCTTATGTACTTTCCCTGTATAGTAACTTGCTTGAGATCTGGAAAAAATAATTCCTTGTTGAAGGGCTTTGTAAAGAGTTCATTGTGGAGAATCAGGGAGCCTTTGTCACATAAACACCAAAAAGACCAAATTTTAATTTTTAAATCCTAAAACGAGGTTAAAAGATTTAAATAAAGTTTTTAAAAGCCTTTATTAGTTAGCCTGTGATGAGGTGGTTTGTTTTGGGGTGGTTTTTTGGTTGGTTTTTTTTTTAGCTAAGGCAGACCCTGAAAAACACTTCTGAATCACTTTCAACAAAAATTTAAGGTTTCAGTGGGAATTGCAGGTGTTTAGTGATCTGTATAATGGTAGAAACATTTCACAACAGGAAAGGCTGCAGGTAGCAACATGGCGCCTGTCCTGGGTTCAGCAGTAGCAGTCATTTTTTCTCCTTCTTGTTAGCTGGTGCAGTGCTGTGTTTTTGACTTTCA
>JAOSLQ010021018.1:1196-17948 GCA_025629905.1 Lorius lory | reverse complement strand
ACCTGGCCTTGAACACTGCCAGGGATGGGGCAGCCACAGCTTCTCTGGGCACCCTGTGCCAGCGCCTCAGCACCCTGGAACATCTCCCTGTGCTGTGGGTGCTGCTTTCCTGATGGTTCTGCGGGGGATGCTCCTGGGGAGGATGCTCTGCCCCATTGTCCATCGGGGACCGGGAGCAGGGAGCAAACACCTGGATAAATAACCCAGCGCTGGCAGGAACTCAGGGCCAGCATGGAGCAGCAGGGCTCCCTGCTGAAGGCTAATGGCCGGATGTCCCAAGACCTTTACTGGTTATTAATATTTTCAGCTAATAAATGGCCCATGACGCCAGAGTTATTGATTAATGAGTTGTCACAGGCCAAGTCTTAACCTGGCCCTCCAGGTTAATAGCTAACACCCATTGGATGGGTTAAAGGTGAGATGGGGACCTGGCTGTGGTTCACCGGTGGGAGTGATGCTGGTGTTGCTGATCAGCTTCCGCATGGACCTGGGTGATCTTTCGTGGCCCGGGGGGTGTTTGACTGCTTGTGCAAAGGAGATGCTTCCAAATGAGACCGAATTCCTTGTAAATGCAGTGGGAAAGGGACCCCTCTGGCCACAGGGATGTTCTCAGCCTGAGCTAATGTGTGTCAAGTCCTCATCGTCCGCTGTGTAATCTGCGTGCAGGGGGTTTGGGTCGTGTGTCTTTGGAGAGGTGTTCAGGGATCGGCCACACTGCAGGGCTGGGAATGGCATCAGGGCTGCGCTGACTCAGCCCTGGGTGCGTCTCCAGGCTGGGCAGGAGCAGTGGGGCCGGGCTGGGGGCAGAGCGAGCCCCAGGGCAGGATCCCCAGTGCTGATGGGTGCCGTGTCCCTGCCTGGCTGCCGTTCCCGTGCAGCTCAGCCCTAGGCGGGGTGGGAGCTTGAACTTCGGAGCACCTGGGTGTGCAGAGCTGGCGGAGGCTCCCTCCTGCCCCACGGCAAACAGCATTGCTGGAGCATTACTCACAGGGGCAACGCCAGGATCCTGGAAGTCACAGAGGAGCTGAGGGTGAGGTGGTTCTGGAGTGCTGATGGCCTGGATTTCACAGGCTCCCTGCGGAGATGCATCCCTGGGCACAGCCAGAGAGTGCATGGGCTGGGATTGCTCCCAGCTCCCAGGGAGCATCCTGGGTGTGAGCCCCCAAACCGTGTCCTGCTCCTGGGATTTGCTGTGGGCAGAGTCTGCTGGGGACAGGGCAGCTGCACCGCTCTCCTTCCTTGGGATTTGCTGTTCTGGGAGCAAGGATTTCTTGCTGGCCATCAGTAACGAACTTGCTTTCATACTTGTGAGCAAGTGATGGGGATTAGCACCCTTCTGCCCTGCGAGGGGAGAGGAAGGACGGGTGGGGGTCAAGACGAGATTGACTTTCCTGGTGTCCCCTTTCTCGCTGCCAAGGCCCCTCGCTGACTTCAGTGGATTTTGGATCAAGCCCTCGAACATTAATAATAATGACTCATAAATCACTGCTTGCACCACCTGTTTGTCATGTTTCCGCCCACAATAACTATATCAAGTGTTTTTATGAGCTGAGCTGGCACGGGTTGTTTGTCACATCTGGCCAGCATCGTGGGAGTGCAGGGCAGGCCAAGCCACAGTGTGTGGCTGTTCCTGGCTGGGGAGGTGGGGAAAAGCCACCCAAATTCCTTCTGCCTGGGGTTGAGTGGTTCTCCTGGGGTAGCACGTTGGGTCTGGATGGATCCTGTTTGCTTTGGGAGGACTTGGGCATGGTGTGAGCAGCAGAAAAAGGCTCTTGGGTATCCTGAATGCATGGGGATGGCGCATCAAGGCTTTGCCTGGTGAAGCATTGGAAGATCAGGTTGCCGCTGCCCCGTTATCCTTCACATCGCTATGGAGCTGAAGGCAGCAGATCTCATCTCGGGTCTGATGCAGGGGCTGCCTCCCCATTGCCTCCCTTTCCTTGCAGCCCAAGCCTGAGAATGCCATCACCATCGCGGTGTCCTCGCGCGCGCTGTTCCGCATGGAGGAGGAGCAGAAGATTTACAGTGAGCAGGGGGTGGAGGCCTATGTGAAATACCAGCTGGACCACGAGAACGAGCCCTTCCTCCCCGGGGCTGCCTTCCCCTTCGTCAAGGTGAGCATCCACCCGCCACAGCCAAGACCTGCTCTGTGGTCCTCACCCAAAGTGTTTGGGGACAGTAATGGGGTGCTTGTGTGGGGAAGGGGTGGGAAATGAGCAGTGTGATAGAGGGGATGGAGCCACGGAGCAAACAGAGGTCAAATAAACTTCCTAGCAAGTGATGTGCCTCTTCCAAGACTGAAGAACTGGTGGATTTCCCAAATTGGCAACGGAGCCCAGAAACTGAAGAACTCATCCATTTGGATCATTTCCTGTTGGGGAATTCTCATATTTTTATTTATTTTGGGATTTTTTTTAATGGACTTGTATTTATTCTTTTAAACTGGCTGAATTCCGCCTTGCTGGAGAAGCCAGCTTCTAAGGCTGACACGTTGCAGTGAGGCATTTCAAGCTGTGTTTTGTCTCTGATGGCTTGAAAAACACTTACCTGTAACTCAGAGTTATTCCCATCTCCTCGTGACAGCCTGGAAGCTTTTGTGTGTGCAAACAGCAGAGCAGCTCCGTGTGTGTTCCCCACATCAGCCTCTTTTTCCCAGCTAAAGGCACTTGCTGGGGTCACCGCGGCACAGTTGGGGTCGGTCAGATCCCTGGCTTTGGTCACAGAAGTGTTTTGCTCGGTGCTAAGGGGGCCAGGGCTGTGCTGGGACCTCACTGACTCCTTCCCCTCACCCTGGGTGCTACAGGCGCTGGAGGCAGTGAACACGCAGCTACGTGAGCTCTACCCCGACAGCGAGGAGCTGTTCGACATCGTCCTCATGACCAACAACCATGCCCAGGTTGGGGTTCGCTTGATCAACAGCATCAACCACTACGGTGAGAGCAAAGCTGTGCTCTGCCTGGGTGCCCATGGCTTTAGGCAGTGTTATTGCTTGGCAGCGGGATAAGGAGACGTGTTCTCCCATCTCTCCCTCCAACCCATGTGCTAAGCCCACCTGTCCCCTGTTTCCTGGGCTCTGAGTGGTGATTGGTTGGTGGTGAGGATGCTCTGGCCGCCAGCTGTGCTGTTGAGCAGTGGTACCAAGGTTAGCCCCATCCTGCTGCTCTTGGGAGGCCATGGGGGAGCAGTGTCAAGGCTTTTCTGGGGCAGCCGGGCTCACCCCGGGTCCATCTGCCCTCAGATCTGTTCATCGAGAGGTTCTGCATGACGGGAGGGAACAGCCCCATCTGTTACCTCAAGGCCTACCACACCAACCTCTACCTCTCCTCCGACGCCGAGAAAGTGAGTGGGGCCATTGAAGAGGGTGAGTCTGAGGTTTGGCTTGTGGGGGAAAATGGGGGGAGCCTGGAGCCCTCAGAGGGTTGATGTCAACAGCTATAGCTCCAATGTCCCTGCATCATGAAAGCGAGGGTCTGCCTTGTCCCACATCCCATCCTTGATGCTCCAAAGAGCCTTTAGTTTCCATAGAAATCAGATTTTTCTCAAGCTTCACAGCTCTTCCAAGGCAAAGGCACTGGTTTTCCCCATTAATTCCTGTATGCCAAGGGAGGTTTGTCATCTGTTTGCTGTAAAAGGTCTTGGGGCCAAGCCGCAGGCACTATTGGGTGCATGCATCTCCTTGCAGCATTTGCTTCCAGCCTATTGTGTTTTGCTTTGCTCCTCAATGAATAAGCCATGAGGCTGGGTCCTTGGGTAACTGCTGCTTCTTGCCTCACGCTTTACCTCCACAGGGATCGCTGCAGCCACCATCTTCAGCCCCAGCAAAGACCTGGAGGTGTCGGAGAACCAGCTGCGGGTGGCATTCGATGGTGATGCTGTGCTCTTCTCGGATGAGTCGGAGCAGATTGTGAAGGCTCATGGCTTGGACATGTTTTTTGAGCATGAAAAGGCTCACGAGAACAAGCCTCTGGCACAGGTAGCGCTGGGGTCCAGCCAGAAATAGCCTCTGGAAGGCAGCCCACAGGGATGTTCTTGCCTCTGGGAGCAAGCCAGGGGTTGGCACATGGAGTGTCAGCTGGCCCATGGGGTGGCTGTGGCTGGCCCCATGCTGTTGTTTCTGGGGCCCACAGGGAGAAGGGGTTTGCCACGTGTCTGGCTCTGCTGGCACTGGGTGTCTGGAGGAAGGGATAACGTGGAGCCCTGCACAGTGATGGTTTCTTCTTGCTCCAACAGGGACCCCTGAAGGGCTTCCTGGAGGCCCTGGGGAAGCTGCAGAAGAAGTTCTATTCCAAGGGGCTGAGGATGGAATGTCCCATTCGCACCTACCTGGTCACTGCCAGGAGCGCGGCCAGCTCGGGAGCCCGGGCACTAAAGACTCTGCGCAGCTGGGGCCTGGAGACGGATGAGGCTTTGTTCCTGGCCGGGGCTCCCAAGGGGCCGCTGCTGAAGAAGATCCGTCCTCACATCTTCTTTGATGACCAGATGTTCCACGTGGAGGGAGCCAAAGAGATGGGCACCATCGCTGCCCATGTCCCCTATGGCATCGCCCAGAAGCACAAGCGGCCGGTGAAGGAGAAGCAGACCCCCAACAGCAAGTAGTGGAGCTGGCTGGTCAGCACAGCTTCACCCCTGCACCACACTCTGACCTGGGCTGGGGTCTCAAGGCACGGAGTGTTTGCCCTGTGAGCACGATGTTATTCCCAGCGGGAGCCGTGTCGGGGGCATGGATGGAGGAAGGGGCTGATGAAAGGCTTCCTTTTGCCTCTGTATTATTGCAATGTCTTGGCGTTGTCCCTGTTCCCCGGGCAGCCCCATGAGCCGTTTCCCCTTTCCTCTGCACTTGCTTCAGGCAAAGCCCCTGGAGGATGGAGCCCTCCTTTTGTGCACTGTTTATACCAGGTTTAATTTATTGGTGTTTCTTTAAAACCCCAGGTGATTCCCAAAGCCTTGACTTACAAAGCAAATGTTCAGGCTGAGCTGTTGGACTGGAAAGTTGGGAGCGCACAAAACCCCTTCTTGCAGCTTTGAAACCAAATATTGCCCCTTTTAACTACAATTCCACCATGATATTGTTCCTTCACATGGGGCAGCCCCTCCTCCCCAGCCAGCAAATCCTTCCTGCCTTTTCAGCAGGGTTTTTGCCAGCTAAGCAGCTTTCCTTTCATGCTCTAAAATTGGGGGAAATAGAAGCAAACACATGCAAAAGAAAGACAAAAAGCCTGCTTTCTGCTCGGAGCTCTGGGTTAGTGAGTTGTGGGCCCAGGTTCTCGGGTTTGGGTTTGCCACTTGTGTGATCTATAACCCTCTCAGTGAGGCCTTCAATGGCCAGCTCTGCTGTGAGCACCCCAGGTCTGCAGCCACACGCCTGGGGCTTGGATTAAGTTAAAGGCAGCCCTTTAGGGACATCATTTGAAGTCCATTTAGGTAAATGCGCAGAGGATTTCAGCCTGGGGGATGTAATGAAAGGATTTCATTCCCCGTTTTTAGGCTGAGCCCAATGAGTTGATATCATCTTCTCCTCAGCTTCTGAAAACCTCTGGTGTTTCCTAAAATAGACACCTCTGCTAGCGATGCTGTGCGGGAGAAGCAAAGCTCCAATGGCAAAACAGGAAGAGAAATCAATCGGAGAGCTGCTTCCAGATGGGTGTGAAAATCACACTGATGCTTCCGCACAAAGCCCTGTCCCAAAGGATGCTCTTGGAGGGGGGGAATTAAAGATTACTTCTTTCTTGTGGCTTTTTTCCCCCCCTCTTCTTTGTCTTTTGCAGGCGGCACAGCCATGGCTGGGCACAAAGGATGCTCAGTGTTGTCAGGCAAACACCAGCTCCATGGGCTGAGGTTTCTGAGGTATGTGTTTGCCTCTGGCTCGCCTTTGCGGGGCACTTTGTGTGATCATACGAATGAGCTGGTGATGCCTCCCATGGCTCGGGAGACTCTTTTCTCTTTGCACTAAATCCTGCTCTAGCAGTGATAAAGAAATTGCACTTTCCACCCCCCCCCCCCCAGAACTGTTTCACGTTGACTGTTATTCATCACATCTGGGTGAGGAGCAAAGGGAAAAGTCTAAAATCCAAACACAAAACAGTCTTGAAAGAAATGAGTAGCTAATAACATAACCTGTTAATATACAGGTTTATAACAAGGTTTATAACAAGGTCTTGTCTTTTCAGTGTGAACCCCAGATACTGGCATGTGAACTGTATCTGGGAGACCTTTTTGCAGCTGGGATAACAGCCTGGCCTCCCAGGAAACACATCCCTGGTGTCCTGCCAGCCCAGGCGGTGATGTTGGAAGAGGAATGGAGCTGTCAGCAAGCCCTTGGGAACCCCAGGGTGCTGGTGGGGTTGGATAAGGATGCAAGAGCAGCCACTGGAGATGGGTGCTTGCGCTGGGTGCAATGGGGAGTGCGTGCTTCAGATAAGAGGTGTTGGCAGGGCTGTGCTGTGCAGGAGGAGATGCCGTGTCTGAAGGTGCTGTGCGATGTGTAATGGTTCTGCATCTCAGCAGCTTTCCCTGCTGCCTTTCTGTCCTGGGACACGCAGGAGCTGGGGCAGGGCTATGGTGCAGGCAGGAGTTTCAGTGACTCTGCTCAGGTTCTCCTGCTGCCAGCGCAGTTGAGGGGCTCAGCAGACGCTCCCCAAGTGAGGCAGAGCTCACTCTGCACCTCCCCAATCCTTGTGCAGGGAGGGGTTTCTGCTCCTGCAGTGGTTGCCCTGTTTGCTTCTCCCCACATGGCTTCTCACGGTGTTTCCTCTCCATCGCTCCAACCGGCAGAGGTGGATTTGCTGCTCTCGTACTTCCCTTGTGTGCCCCTCTGTGCTGTCTCCTTGGGTTGGGGATTAGGTCTGGGCACATCTCCCACCCGGATGGGCTGGTGCCGTTGTGCCTCTTGTGCTACCCTGGCCAAGGACTGGACTTCCTGCTGTGTGTTGTTGCTGTGGGTTTCACTTCATTGTCCTCCGGTGGTTTTCCTTATGGATGGGCTGCCTTTATGGAACCCCTCGGGGTGTTGTTCTGTAATAAACTGTGTTGTCCCAGCCTCGCTCTGTTGCCATTCTCACAATGGGTATTTTGGCTTCCTGGCACAGTCAGCAAGAGCCTGGGCTCCCAGCTTAGGACCTCCCGTGTTTATGGTGAGGGGATGGGTGTGATGAAAAGGAAAAGGGCTTTGGGGGGCTTAAGGGAGTCCAGAAAATAGAATCAAAGCAGCTAGCTGGGAACTGGAGAGCTGTGGGAGAGGTGCGATGCCAGTTGAGAGATGTGCTGTGATCCAGCTCCATCGCTCTGCTTTGTCAACAGGCTTTTATTGTAAGCTGGGCTCGTGATGAGGGCCTGGGTAAAAACACAGTTTGGCAGAAGACTTTTGTCAACTCGATCTCGCAGCCAACAGGTGGGAGGCAGCAAAAGCTTTTTAGAGGAGATTTATTGCTGCTGAAGTACCGGCTTTCTCCGAATAGCGACACTGCAGTTCTGCTGTTGGCTCCTCCCTGCCAATGAGAACAGATGGATTAAGGGGAAGCAACAAATTCTCCATCTGTCACCAAATATAGCCAAGGAATGTCCACAGGCCCCTGGGCAGCATCCCTGCTCTGGGTGTTCGTGTAAGGGATGGATGGATGGATGGCCCTCAGCAGGGTGCTCCTGCTCGCTGGAATGCTTGCCCTGCATGTTCTTCCACCAGATGCCTGGAGGAACGATAGATTCCAGCACTGGTAAGGCCCACGTTGCACCAGTGCAAGTCCGGGTGGGCCCACAGTGCCCTGAGAGGTTGGGATGTCCACGCCAAAGCTAAGAGCCGCCTCTGATGTTCATGCAAAGACCTCCCCGAGCCCTTAACTTGCTCGCAGGGCCCAGCGTTGGGTCTGTGATGTCTCCTTGTTGGTTTGCTGCAAGCCTGAAGGTTTTGTTTCTGGGGCTCTCATCAGGCTTTGTGATGAGTGTGCTTTAAAATGAAGAGCATGGAGGAGGAGGGAGCGAAGGCAGAGCTGGTGCAGAATTGTGCTGCCACTCAGCTATTGTCAGCGCAGATGTGCATGAGGTAATCACGGTCTTTGAGCAGCCAGAACTGCTTCTCATCACAAATCCAGGATTTAACCCCAAGAGCGCGTGGGGTTCTTGCTCAGGAGGTGACAGCCCTGGTGAGCAGCTGCGTGGCAGGAGGTCCGGCAGCGTGTGGGCTCTGCTCTCCTGGTCCTCACCTACCGATAGGGTAAGTCGTGATGCCCCTCTGCCTCAGTTTCCCCATCACCACAACAGATCAGAATGGTCCCGAGGTAACGTCAGGTCTGGAGGATGACTCCAGCTCCTTGCAGAAGAAAAGCAGCAAACCGGGAGTGCTCTGAAGTGCAGTGAAACCCTATATCTGCAGTGATGCCTGCATGGCCAGCAGCACGTGCTGCTGTGCAGGGACCATGCACGTACAGGGCTGTCCTTACACCCCTGTGGTGCTGGCCATGAGGGGTCCCATGAGGGGGCTCCACCTTGTCCCCACAGCACGTTCAGTTTTACAGCCTTTCTGAAGCACAGAATAAGGGCCAACAAATGTGAGCAGGGACCTGCAGCCACCCCAGGAGGCTGAAATGTCAGAGCAGGGGACCTGGTGACAGAAACACCCGGACTTGGAGGAGTAGATAAGAGGACCTGCAGCAGGAGAACAAGCAAAGGGCACTCGCTATCAGCACTAGCGGGGCCGTGCCAGGATTTGAGCAGCCCCGAGCACCTCGTTCCTTCCACACCACTATTTATAGCAGTGCTTGCTGATGCCTCTGTCACCGGAGCCTAAAACGGGTTCCCCTGGTGCACCCAGGGCTTGGCCATGTGGTGCTGGGGAGGCCACCAGCGAAGCACCGACTCAATGCAGTGTGTGCAGAGCTGCTTATCACCCGCTGATGGGGAAAGAGGCAGCTTCACACTGGGCCAGTGCCTTGGAAGAGGCACCAGGCGGTTTCTGTCTAAAGCCTGGCCTTTGGCCAGCAGTCTGTGGGGTAAATAGACCCACTTTCCACCCCACTTCTTCCTTAGCCCCACATCTAGGGCTTGTCCTGCTCTGTCTGGGAGCCAGAGGGCTCCACAGCTTGATGACAGGCCTTAGGTAGCTCTGTGTGTCACCCACGCTGGTGGAAACAACCCTTTGGTTACAGGGCTAGAGCAAGAGAGCAAAGATGTGTGTGCAGAGCAAATATTCCCTGGTCCCTGCCTGGAGATTTGCCTCTGACAGAACTGCTTCCTTTCTCCAGTTCTGCCCTGGTCAGTGGGTGATGGAGGAGGAGATGCCTCTGTCCCAGTGTTTTCCCATTCCTGCAGCAGAAGCTTTGTTACCAGGGCTGCACTTCAAAGCTGTGCTGGCAGCACTGTGCCGGACAGGACTGTGCACATAATCCCACCGAGGAGGAGGAGATCTGCTGGGGTTGCACTGGAGCAATGGCAGCCCCGTGCTGTGCCAAGCTTTCTGGCTGAAGGACTTGGGAGGAGATGGGCATGAGTGTGTTGGAGAACTGCAGCAGGCCTGGGCGCAGGGGTGGACTTTTGCTTGTTCCCACTTAGGGTACATGGCTCGGTTATCCCTTCTCCATGTGGCAAAGAGGGGATGCAGAGCCCAGGACTGGCTCTGTCTACATGTGAGCAGGCTGCAGCTGGATCTGGCCCATGCCTGTCACTGTCCTCATCACTGTGGCCATCAGTAGTAAGCAGTGGTTTCCCCCTCAAACCCATTCAGGGCCATGCAAGTCGTCATCTGCAGGCAGTGGAGTTGATGCCGTCCCCCTTCACCTTCTCCAGTCACAACCAGACCAATGCTTCACAAAATGCTGCCAAGCCCTGTGCAAGGACCAGAGGAATCTTTATCCTATGAGAGGGAGGATGAATGAGGGAAAGCTTGCTCCAATTGCCCTGTGAGGGGAGCCTGGCTTTGCTGGCCCTGCGTGGTGCTTGCATTAGGGCTGCATCTGTTGGGAATCTGTGCATGGGTGGAAGCAGGATGGAACTTTGTACCCATCCTGGTGGGGATACGATTCCTCGGGGGAATGGTGGGCCTGTTTCTGCTGCCTCAGCCATGGGCACAGGGACAAGGACAGGGCTAGGGATGGTTGCGGTGCTGAGCGGGTGCCACAAGAGGGCAACAAGGGCTGTGTGGCGGCAGGAGGCTGCCGTGGTGGCAGGAGTCCCCGTTGCAGGCATCCTTTACGAGCCAACGCGCTCCAAGTGGCATCACCCCCCTCCATGGGGTGACCTGTTGCTCCTTCCCCTTCAGGCCCGCGTTTGGGGAGTGTGTGAACAGCATCGCTGCCTCAGCACACCCCTGAGCCCCTCGATGGTATGGAGCCCATACCACCACCACCACACGGGTATGTCCTCCAGGAGGCAGGGCAATGCTTGAAGCCCCCCAAGCTGGGAATGGGGAAGTTTTCCTCATCACCAGCTCTGGCATGGGGCACCATGTAAGCACCAGTGTGGCACTGAGATAGAGCTACCACCTAGGGTGGCATCCTCAAGCACCTTGTCCCATGGGGTGATGAGGCTGTGGGGCCACCCCACACAGCACAGCCGGGCCATGGGGACCTTTCCTATGGCTGTATAAACAAGCCCCCGCTTCCTCGGCGGCCTCCTCCAGGTGCGGCTGGGAATCATTAGGAGCTGAGTGTGGGAACTGGAAGGGAAAGCTGGAGAGAGGCCTTCTTTCATCTCCCCACTCCCTCCTCCCCCCGTGTCTGCCAAGCCTGGCTTCCTTTTGAATCCTTTAGCTTTTGCCAAGCAAGGGAGAAGGGGAGGGGGGGGAATAAAAAGGGAAGGGAGAAAAAAAACCCCAACCACAGGAATGTGTCCAGGGATCTGGCTTCATTCAGGCTGCCGAGCCCTGAATACCCCGGCTCCCGCTCGCAGAGCCGGAGGGAGGGAGGCTGCGGCTGCCACCGCGATGGAGACAGGGAAAACAAACAGGGAAGCGGCATTTGGGCCATGGCTGTTGCCACAGTGACTGACAAAGGGATGTCTGGGAGGGGGGGCATGCCTGTGGCTGCAATCCTCCCACCGTGGCATCGGGAGGTGGAATCAGGGCGCCCCAAGTCCCGCGGGGGGAGCGATGGATGCGCTTCCTCCCGCTGCGGGGACGTGGTGCCCAGACAGACGCCCTTGTGTTGCACCAGTCTCCCAGCACAAAGGCGACAGGGCTGCTGGCGGGCAGGGAATGGGGAGGCTTTTCCCTTTGGGAGGATGGGGTTTGACTCGCTGCCGACTTTATTCCCAGCAAATTAATAATTTCCTCCCACAGCAACAGTGCTGGCCTGAGCGTGTGCGTGTCGGTGCCTCCCATTGCCCTCCCATCCTGCACGGAGGGTCCTCGTTGCCTGCATCCTTATCCTCCTCTGGGCTTCCTCCAGCTGTGTGTAATTGTCAGGTTCAGCCCAGCCGTGACGGCTGCTGCCTTGGGAGCATCCCAGTGGGAGCGCTGGGCCTGGCTGTGAACCGATGATGGAGTGCCGGAGGTGGCAGGGAAGCACGTTGGGTGCAGGAGGGAGCAGCACTTGGCACAAGGGGAAGCAAGCAGGAGTGCAGCCTGTGCCTGGTGCTGGGGATGCAAGGGCAGCCGTGGGGCAAACCCAACCGGTTTGGAAGCCCAGGGATGGGAACACTGCTCACCCCAGCTGCTGCAGAGCGCCTGGCACTTCATCTCGCAGTGGTATGTGTCTCCCAAGAGGACTCGCATAGCTGTACGAGCCCATGCACACGTGCTCACACACACACCCCCTACTTGTGCACCGTGGCTGTGGTCTGTGCATGTCTCCCACCCCATCCTGCCTGGAAGCGGCAGAACTGCGCACCACAGCGCTGATCCCTCTCTCTTCTGTGGGCACACAATGTGGCAATGCAGTACTGGGAGATCTGGGAACGCGGTCTGCTCCTTGGCAGCACTGTGTTCTGTTCCTTACCCCTGTCCCTGGGGTGGTGCTACAGGTGGGCAATTGTTCCAGCTGACAGCCTGAAAGGGAAAGGAACAAGATTCAGCTTCCTGCTATTTGAATTGGAGAAAGTGAGCATTCATCACTGCTGGCAGGAGCAGAGCCACCTGCCATGGTGGGTGCAGGGAATGGTTTCCTTGCAGGAATGCTGCTGCTGCCACAGGCATAGCGCTGCTCCAGAGAGCCTCGAGGTAAGCCTGGATGCCTCCCTCCTGCCTGGCACTGCTGTCAGTGTTCTCTCCTGCCTTTGTTTTTGCAGCCACGTGGAAAGCATGAGCACGGGTTGGGGGGACGTGAAGCAGGGAGCAGCCACACAAGGAGCCATGGGTTTGCTATGAAGGAACAGCAGCACGGTGGCCCCATTACTGCAGGTTCAGCCTCTGCCCTGAACTGCGCATTCCCTGACCCTGGGGCCTCTGTGACTGAAGGCTGGTGGCTTTGGAAGCCATTAGGATGTGCATTTGCTCTCCTCTGTGCTAGGAGCTTGTCTTGACTGAGGCAGCAGATGCTGGTCAGTGTGAGGAGGGGCAGGAGGTGATCCCTGTCCCCACCGAATGAGGACCAGGAGCCTCCTTGCCCCTATTCCCCACCCGTGTGTGCTCCCTCCTGGTATTTTCTAAGCTGACAAGGGAGGAAAGAGTGCGCACTCCTGCCACTCATGAGGTCCCCACTCACCATGGGCACCCCTGCAGTGCCCAGCCTGTGGTGAGGAGCCACAGGGCTTTCCCTGGCAGTTCCACTTGCCAGGAGCCCAAGGCCATTCCTGCTCCATTTCCTTTCCCTGCTCTTCCCCTCCAAGGCTGATTCAACTGGGGAAGTCTCTCCCGCTGCCTCCTCTCCCTGTCCTTTCCCCGTGCCATCTGTCCCCAGCTTCACAGCTCTGTGCTGGTGGTGTTCCTGTTGACGATCCCTTTGTGCACCTCTTAGCTGGCTCTCTTCATTCTAATCCTCCTGTCTCCACAGGCTCTTGGGGTCTCTTCCAAGCCGGTTGCGATCATCAGGGATACAGTGGGAATCTGTTCTGCTGCACCAAGCCACATGCACATGTATGTGCTCAGATGTCTCCACGCACGCTGCTGCCGCGCCAGCCCTCGCAGCGCTGTCACTCCCTGCTCCAGAAGGGTAGGACCGAGCCGAGCACAGCACCTCTGACACGAGCATGGGTTGTTACCCCAGACGAGGAAGGTAACGCGCTGCAGCCGTGGCAATCATCAGCCCTTTTGGGACCTCGGCTTGAAACGCTGCAGAGGCTTTCCTGTGCGTGCCGACTGCTCATCCCCCGGTCCTTTGGAAGTGATGCGAGTTGGACATGCCAAACCGCTGGTCATGTCTGAGCAGAGCTGGGTGCCTCGTGTCATTTCCATGAGGCTGGGAGGGCTCGGGGGGATGTCTGTGAATGTTAAAGGCACTTGTGTAGCCGAGCAGTGAACGCACATGCTGTCATTACCTCTGCAATGCCATCTGGCCAGCAGCAATGCAGCTCCAACCAGGGCTGTGCGCAGAAGAACATTTTACAACAGAAAGCAATTAACCGAATAAAGCCCTTTATAAAATCCAGTAATTAAAAACAGTCCCTCCCCCTTGTTTTCCTTTTAAGCTGAAAGTTGCTGTTTACTCATTTGCTTTACAAAGTGTGCCTTGTTGTGGCTTCAGAAGAAATGAAAGTTTGAAGTGGTTAGAGAAGAAAGGCTTTGGGGCTGGTGCGTTCCAGGCAGGGCGGAGGGGCAGGGGCTCTCCAGCCCGGCTTGTTTGTATTTGTTCTTGTCTACTCACAAGATCGCTAAACACACATTTAACAAGTGGTGAAACTGTCTAACCAGGCTGATCTCTCCCAGGCTTCCTGGGAAGAGCCCTGGCACATTAGCATCGCTGCGGGAACGGGAGGGGGGCACAGCCCTTTGGAAGGGTTGGTGTTGTGGAGCTGAGGGAAGGGCTCCTTGTGCAGGCCAAGGAGCAAACAAAGGCGTTGTGTTCCCCGAGCCCTAGGGCCTGGCCCCGGGGGAAGGACAGGGCCTCACTGCTTCACCAGCCTCGGTTTTCCCATCCCGGCTCTTGCTGCTGTAGCTTGGGTGCAGCCTCAAGGGCATCCTTGTCCTTCCAGTGCCCGGAGACTGGAGCGGGGCTGGAAGTCAAGAGCGCAGGAGCCCACCGCAGTGTTCACACAGACCATCCTGATACAGACAAAGACCCCTCACCTTGTCTGCATTGCCCTCTCCAGATCTGAAACACCAGAGAGGAGCAAACCTTTGTCCATCACCACATCATCGCTCATTGCTGCTCCTCTGTCCAGTGAGTGCCCAGTGCGCTGGCATCAGGATGGGTGCGGAAACTGAATCATATCAAGGGCAGCCAGGACTAAAGTGCTGGTGTCTGACACAGTCCATTGGGATGCACTGCTGGTTCTGGAGCAGAGGGTGATCCCGTCCCTGGCCATCACCCAGCCCCGCTCACCAGAGCCACCTTATGCCTGGTGTTCATGGCTGCGTGTCCCAGCCTTTCCCTGGGCACAGGCTCATGGGGACAAACACCATCTTATGGGGCAGGAGCTCTTGCTGGGGCAGCAGCACCTCCGAGGTGTCCCAGGCCCCATCCCATGGTGTTTCCACAGCTGCCCAGGTGGAGCCGCGTTCCTGGCTGCTGGAATAGACCTGCTGCAGGGCAATAGGTGTGAGGACACAGACAGTGCTGGCGGGGTGGCGAGCACAGCACCGAGGTGCAGGATCTGCCCCGTCCCTGTCTGGGGAAGGGTGAGGCCATGGGTTTGTGGGAAAATGTTGTTTTTCCCTCCCCTGGCCTGCCCCAAGCCGTCGCTGGGCCGGCTCTGAACTGCGGGGGCCGGGGAAGCAGGGGGGGAGTCAACAATTGTGGTGCCTCTGGCTTGGAGCACAGCCACGGCAAACAATCCTCTCCTGGCTGCCCTCCAGATCTGACAACGCACGGAGGTGATAGCGCATTCCTACCCACACGCTTTCATCCCCCATCACCTCCCGAACGCCCTGCCTGCCTCTCCTGCCTGTGATGAATCCCTCTGCTCAGCCACAGAACAAGAGAGCCTGTCCACAGCGCTGCAGCCAGGAATCCCGGCCAGCATCCCTGCGAGGCCTCTGCTTCTGCAATTACAGCTGTGGGTCTGGCAGCCAGTGGTGGGACCTGAGGTTAGGGAGGTGATGTTGACTGAAGATGTGCGGACAGGGCATTCCAGGCATGCACGGGGTTAAACCAGAGGTGTCAGTTCATGGGGAGGTAACAGATAAGTCCTGCTCCTGCTGCCTCTGGCTCTGCAGAAGCCTTGCTCTCCCTCCCACATTCCAGCTGCTGCAGCTTTTCACAGCTGGCCGCTCTCTGGGGACATTTCCCAGAGCTGAGCAGGAGGGAGGGGAAGGAGCAGGACATGAAGGGGGGGGGTGTTGGTGTCTGGTCTGACTGTGCCCCCCCTCCAGGCTGGAGCCCTTCACCCGCAGGAGCGGGCTTGGCACCACCAAACCTGGGCAATCCCAGGTCCCTGGCAGGGATCCACCCTCAGCCCTGGCTGGGAGAGTTTTTCCTGCCGCAGAGACAGGACATCAATCTTTGCAGCTCACTTATTCCTTGGCCTCTGAAGCAGGGCAGCCAATTAGTGCTGGGTGTGATGGATGGCTTAGCCCCGTCCTCGTGACACCCATCCTCTGGAAACAGTTCCCACCATGAGAGGCACAGCCAGCAGGAGCAGGGACAGCTCTCGCCTGCCTCCAGCCCCTGAGGGTCTCACAGGGGTGCTGGGCCTGGGGACAAGCACTGCAGCAATGCTCGCTGAGCAAGCAGAGACTGTGCAGGAGGGGAAACAGCCCTCGACACTGGGCCAGGGTTCATCATTCAGGGCTTGGGGAGAGATTTCCTTTCATAATTCCCTGGCTTGGCTGTGGCAAAGCCTGTAACTCTCTGGGAAGAGCAGAGCAGCTTGGGGAGGAGGTTGGTCACCCAGTTTGTGGCTCTGTGCTTGAGGTCAGGCTTTGCCATGGTAAGTGTACCATGGGAATAGCTTGCATGGCTGCTCAGTGGAGGCAAGGAGGTGGCAGAAACCCCATTTCTGCTCTTAGACCCCATCTCCCATTCCCCAGCATCATCCCTTGTCCCACTCTCTGCCACAAGACATGGGTGATGCCTATGAAAACCTGGCTTCCCTCGCACACAGCTTAATCCTTCCCTGTCATCTCCATTCAAATGATCTCGAGTGGTCTCAGCACCATCCCAGCACCATCCCTGCATCCATCCTGGCTGGTTCAGGTGGACCTTGGTCTCTCCCAGGGCTTGCCAGGGGCCATTATAAATGACTCCCCAGACGCACAGGCTGGAAAATGGATCTGATTACAGGAGAAGTGGGTTTCGGCCCCGCTCTGTTCATAATGAAGTGTAATCCTAGAAAAACATGTTGCCAATTACACTTCAATTGAACCCAGATAATGACACTTGAACAAGAAGGCTTAGTCCAGGAAAGACGGAGCCTGGACAGTGAATTCCTTTCTAATGGAGAAGAAAAGTGTTCCTCCGTGGCAGTCTGGGCTCCACTTGGTTCAGGCTCTTTGTGGTATGTGCACGAGCTTGAAATAATCAATCTCTGGATCCCATTTAAATGGTTTTATCAGTGGAAAGGGTATTAATCTCTCAAAAACACATGTTTATGGGAAGTTTAGTTTGGAGATATGTGTATTTTGAAGTGAAATCACTTTGGAAAGGAGGAGTGGGACTGAGGCATTTAAGTAGGCCTGTACTTATGCATTAAAACATAACAGAAGCTGGGGTTCTGGATCTGCATATGAGATAG
>JAOSLQ010021016.1:0-19906 GCA_025629905.1 Lorius lory | reverse complement strand
TATATAACTTTTATCAATAACTTCCTCTGAAACAGGCTAGTATCTCTAATTATCCAGAATACATTTTTAAAAGTCCTCCTGATAATTGCAATAGATGGTTTTGTTTAAATACACATTGAGTGCGAAGTTTCAGCAATACTTCTGTAAGTGCTCCTGTAGGTTTTAGGGAAAGTCTTGGCATTATTTGCTTACTAAATATAAATAATATTTTTAAACATAGGGTGTAGCTAGCTAAGTTAAGAAAAATAGAATATATAGAGATGAAAGAAGTTTCTCATGACATGATCAGACTCCCATATTGACAATTGAAAAAGTGTTAGCTTTGATCCCCAAACTGGATTCGTGAACTTTTTTAACCACTATTAACCAACATACTCTCAAAAGTATTTTGCAAGCAACAAACAAAAGGGCCACTATCACACAGTACCAGAGTTTGAAGCTACACAGAATATTGTCATGGGATAGAATCATAGAATCATAGAATAGTTAGGGTTGGAAAGGACCTTTAATGTGGAGGTCTATTCTTATGTAAAATTACATTGTGCAGTTGCAATGCTGGGGGGACACATCCACGGTAAAGCTCCCAAAAAAATCACACTTATCAACATCATCAGCACACAACTAATTCAGCAAAATAAAGTTTGTTGGCACAACTATGCTACTTCCAGTATTAAGCTATTACTTCTCCCTAACATTGCATGAACACATAACAAGCTATCTCAGGCTATAAGATAATGCCCCATGCTCTCCTTACTCTTCTACTGATATCAAACACCAGCATCTGACTTCAGCTTTTTGCTCATGTAACCAACAGAAGACAGGAGGTCTGATGTACATATCTGCTGCATACAGGATTAATGTTGTTAAGATGCCCATTGAAGTAGTTCAACAGCCTTCACAATAATCTTTGCCCTTATATTCTGGTACTATGCCAAAACAGAGGCACAAATCCCTAACTTCATGAGAATAAGAACTTTGGTAACAAATTACTTGAATTCACTCGTAACCATTAAACATTTTAAAAGCGGATTTATTTTGCTTTTGTTAACTTCTTTAATCTCTGATGTACTAAGCTGGAAAACGTGTTAGGTTTTCTTTTAAATTCAAATTTTTCGACTGAATATTTGGAAGACAAGTCAATCCTTTGAGGTTTCTCCCTCTGTTCTCTCTTTTGCTTCCCATTATCACTGTTTAGTGCCCACTCTATATTCTATACAAGATCACTGTAAGAGCAGAGAAGGCTGACACCATGCCAGGTCAAGAAGCCATTAACAGGAAAGGGTGTGAAGAAAGAGGAAGTAACACAAGCATCACAGCCCCAGGCAGAGCATTACCCAACATGATTCTTCATGCTCCATTTTCCTTGAATTCTTACCTCTACACACTTTGCCAGTTAAGAAAAACTAAAATAGTTCAGCTTTAAATATAAATGATAGAGCAAACATATGGTTCCCATTTCAGTATACCATACTTTACAAAATAAACAGGCCATGTATTATTTTTAATTTTTGTAATATATAAAGTTGTATTAGTTACCTGGTAACAATGCATCTTCTGAATTAGTTAAGACACAAGTAGGCAGCAGACAGTCTCCTGGTGAACTACTTGGAAGTATCTGAGACATTTGTGAAGCTAGGAATTTGTAAATAATAAATGAGTTAGACCTACTTGCAAAGATACAGATCTCCGCACCATCAATTCATATTTCAAACCAGCTCAATTGTAAGACATAACTCATTGCTTTGCCAACTATAACCATATAAGTAATTAGACTGCTCAAGAGTATCCCAAATTTACATACCAAGAAAAAAAACTACTACATCTTCTACAATTTTAAGCAATTTCTTTTTCTAGATAACCACATTTTTATGATACTAAAGAATGACAGCAAACCTTTTAGGAAATATAAAACCTTTCTGAGCTAATTGAGGCATTTTACTACATAATCTCTCAAATTCTGCAATTAGCAGCAAAGCACTGACATAACAGAAATGCATTTAAAAATGCTTGAAGGCATTACCTTTAAACCAGAAAACAAATAAAAGCCATGCCAAAATAAATTAATTTCATCTTTCATCCATGTATCACTGATTCTTTACTTTCCTCCTGCAACTATTTCTGAAATTATAAACTGAGTCTAGTTGACATAGACTTCTTAAAACTTCAAATACTACTGATTTGTACCAGCTCAAAAGATGTTCCACATTTCAAGACTTTTTATATTAACTGGCAAAACCTAATGGCTTAGACCTCAATGCTTTCACAGTAATGTAATGGAAACACTAAAAAAATTATTTGAAAACTGCAATCTAGACTTAATTCACCAGGATATGCATTTTGAAATAAATTAGATTTATCTGATTGGGTCTTTCAATTTATTTTTTTAAATCCTGTTCTTCAGTACCTGGACAGATGTCTCGTCAATTTTCAACTCCTTAATGAACTGTTGGCCTGGGACTAGTAACATTACAATCTTTCTCAAGTACAGCACTCACATTAAAATTTAAAAGAAAATAAGAGTTTCACTGTAAAGTTTAACCAAATTGTGCTAATATCAATTTACAAGTTTAGAAAGTCTAACTTAACTTTAGTTCTCTTGAGCAGTCTAACCATTAAGAAATTCCTTTTTGCAATCATTATCTTCCGCGATTTCTTGTGCCCTTCGATGGAAAGGAGCTAAAAGCTAAAGCATTCACAACTACTCGAAACCTGGGAAGCAGGGAGGACATTGCAATCAAGATATGAAAAAAGGTTTGAAGGCCAGAGCAAGACAAAAGCACCAGAAATTCAGCAATAAAGATGGAAGCCATTTGTGCATGGATAGGTAAAATTTAACTCCTTACCAGTAGGAGAAATATTTTCTCTTTTTTCCTTCATCTCCTTTATTCTTCTTTCCATTGCACTGTATTGATCTTTCACCTTATTAACAGGGCTGTATACAAGTGAACCATTGTCTTCAAATAGTAGAACTGGTACATCAATTTCTACACAAAGAAATTGCATTTGTACATTAGTATTTATGTGCTATAACAATCTCAAATTTTTTCCCCCAAAACTTGAAAAAAATAGGTTCCTTTGGTTCCCTTAACATCACTTCAGATGGCTTAATACTGCAAATTGCAAAGAACTCTGTAAAAACTAAGTCAACTTTGTAAGTAAAAACGTACTTATAAAAGCATAGAAGTAAACCCAAACAAACCCAAACCCAACCAACCAAACCAAACACACAAAACAAAACCCCATCAAGTACTTTAAGGAAATAACTGAAGATATTTGAATCTTAGTCTAAAGTAGCTCTTACCAGCATTAACTGCTATCTTCTGCACGGCTAATTCTTTAGCCATCTGGTCCAATCTTTTCTGCAGCTTTCTATCATTTCCTGGAGTTTTTTCAACAAAGTCTTTCGGCTGCATACATTTGTGCTACAAGACACACAAACCTATCAATTATATGGTATAAAACTCCCAGAAGTAACTACACTTCTTATTTGTTTACCACTTTGTCACAGTATTTATCATCAGTGTCTAACTATGCTTCCTAGCACTTCCTCGAGAGTCACAGGTAATAGCAAAAGTTAAAGTTCACTTTGGAAAATGCTAATACAAAAGAAGAAAGAACCTAACAGATTTTTTTTCCTGTTAGATTTTATTAAAAAGCAGACTAAATAACCATCTTTTTCTTTTTGCTTGCAGCAAAGCTAAGGCTTGAAAGATTATTTTTTTTCTAAATACCAGTATTTCAGCATTTGTGCATGCAACTCAGTGAAACATAAACCACATCAGTCATGTTTTCTTAATTACTCATTATGTCATTTTAGTTTAAGCCTTAACTTCTTTATTCATCAATATAGAAACTCTTACTTTTATTATCCTTCCTTTAGATAAGATATCACATCATCACAGCCATAGCCTACCTTTAAAAACCTACTCAGACAGACACATAGAGCTTACAGAATGTCCTCATAATGAACAAATCAAATGCCTGAGGTCAGGAAGTCAAGTTCAGACTTTAAAGTTTACTACTCTAGGCCTATGGAAAAAAAAAAACAAAAAACCACCCATACCCACATACTCACTTTTTTGACTGGTTGTGGCAATTCTTCATTAGCAGCTACCACAGGAAATAAGGCTTCATCAACATGTACTTTAGTTTCTCGACACCTGTATAATAAATTAGAGCAGTTGTGTTTGTGTTTTTAAGAATGAGAAACTTTATTGCAAAAACAGTCATCTGATCTCTGTAATAACAAAACACCAGTCCTTCCTCAATGTGTATCTTCAGCACAAATACTTCAATGGGGAGAAAAAAAATATCTATATGTATGACACACCAAATATAGGACATACTTTTTGTCCTAATGATGCTCTCTAAATTGTTGTTTGAAACTCAAAGATTCACACCCATATTTTATTTCCCACACATTCAAAAATCATTATATTAAGTCCTTTTGGCCAGAGTGTCATGAAACTCAAATTTACCCAACTTGTGATGACTGTAGGCTTTAACTGTTCACTACCCAGCAACCATACCCTTAACTTGCCTCAAGCTGGTGATGTGATGACAGTAAACTTCCAACTATAATCTACAGAATGTCATGGGTGGAGGACCCTATTCAGGCAAATGAAGGAGTCATCATCTGATCATATCTTAGCCGTAAATCTGTTTTCTGCCTCCTCTGTGTATACGCAATGCTAAAACCAGCCCCTTATTGAAGGGCCATCTGTATTTATGCAAACTTTTTTAATTACAAAACCAAAAATTCCAACTGACACCTTACCCCATTTTTCCTGTCTTTTCATTTCAAAGACTGACTTCAGAATAGTGGGATTAATGTTACCTAATGAGAACACTAAGAACGATGTTGAGACAAGAATTTGGTTAATACATAAAAGTTCTTTTGATCAAAATAGATCAATACAGTTTTATTATCAAACAAACTAATTATGAGAAAGAGCATAGAACATCAATGGACTACCCTAGTTTCCCCAGAAGTCATTCAAAACTGTGATTCTAGTGACACCTAGTGATCTAACCGCTATAAAGTTTGTAACTGCAGAATTATAATCCAATGCTTACTTACTCAGTTTTGAATAAGAAGCCAAACCATTACATGTTTTTGTCAAACTAACTGAGTTCGAGTTTAGAATTCTCCGGAGCATCAAATAGAGATGATACTCAACATGCTGAGCTTCAGAAGCTGTTATTAAATTCTGGATAATAATCAGCATAGATGTAAACTGCATTAAAACTTACATTAATTCAGATATTTTGTTGATTCAGAGTAGCCAAACATGATAAATTTGACCACTAAATATGCTATGAGCATTTTTTAGTTTGCAGACAAATATGAATGTAAATGATTTATCTATCATGTTTGTGACATGAGTTACTTTACTAAGAACATATTAGTAAAGTTTCCCAGTTATGGGTTAGATTAAGTATTCTTAATTTGTACATAGATTATAGTAATTCTATTTTATGTAGGATTTTGTTGGGTTTTGATTTTTATTTTTTTTTAGGTTGCTCATTGAAGTATTTGAATTAAAGTACTATTTTTTTTCAGTGATCCAAAAGCTCTCACTCATTTTGAATTAAACTTATAATTTATTTGCATGACTCTTAAAGCAAGTCGACGATTATGTGCACTATCTTTAAAGTCAGACATATCTACAATTCTTAAAAAACACAAAAGAGAAACAACACATTTAAAAAAATTAAGAATGTATTTACTCTAGAGTTGTTATTTTTCAAGGAAATTCAATTGTCATCTTAAAAGAGTCTTCTTCCTAATCAAATGACTTCCTATTAAACTGTAGAACTGCATTCAGTTTAGATTCAAATATATGCTTGAACTGTTACTGGAAACTTCTGCTTCACAGTACAACAAGGCAATGTTCACCAAATACTGTACAAACCATTATAATGTGTTCTGGCTTTTATGGAGAAAAGAGAGTACTATATTTTCAGATCATGGGCATGTTCCTCTGAGAGGCTCAAGCACTGCTCAGGGGAAGATAACACTAGTGGGCATGCATAACAGCTTGGAAGTAGCTGTTAATTAGGAGTATTTTGCACAAACCAGAACCACCAGGAAATGCTGGAGTAATTGCTTATGATTTGCTTCCTTGTCTGGTGTTTTTAAAGGTCAAACATAAAAACCTAGCATCCAGATTAAATACCATATACTGCAGCATCCTGTTTCCAATACCAAGATTCCCAGAAGTATGTAAAAACATGAAAACACAGCCAAGCATTCCCAGTTTACTTTGCTATGTTCCACAGATTTCTGGTTTAGAGATCATCAGGTTCAATACTGTATATGTTTTTTGATAAAAAAATGTTTAATTGCTTCAGCATTTTTTTTAACCAGTATAAATCCTTGCTGAATATGACTCTGCAACAAGGAGCTCTCCAGCCTAAACTGTGCTTTACTAAAAATAATCATTTACTGTTTTCTGTACAGGTATAAGTTACTCCTGGGGAGATTCCAGTTAGATCCTAGAGGAAAATTTGTCACAACAGCCATTGGAATAATCCCCCAGGGAAGTGGTGGATTCCCCAGCATTGGACAGTTTTAAGATTCACCTGGACAGGGTGCTGGCTGCCTTGTACAGACTGTGCTTTTGCCAGGAAAGGTTGGACCATGATTCTTGAGGTCCCTTCCAACCTGGTATTCTATGATTCTCTGAATCTGTCTCCAGACATATTCATGTGATGATTTCCAACTCTTCTACTGGAAAATACGTATTAATTTCCCATTCAGCCTCCTCATATGAACCTGTGTGTTTGCAAGTGTCTCTCCCCCTCCCACATTTTTTCCAGGCTGAAGCATTCTTGTCTTCCACTGTTTCTGATGAAACAACATTCCAAGTGTGCAACCATGATAAAAACCATGTCATTCCACTACATGAGTTTTTATGTTCCATTTGATTTTTGACTACTGCTGAGGTGACAAACATATGAAAACATTTCCTGCGAGTCTCAAAATCTTAAATTTTCCCCCATACAATACAATCATCTTTCCAATATACTTAAGAGGATTTAAGATTTAAATAGTCTCCTTGATATCAGTAAGAATTTTATTCCCTTCACTGTCTTAGTTTTGGTGTTACAGTATGAACACTGATAGCATAGCTGTGTCTATACTTACAAGAAGGTTCTCTGAAATAATTTAAACGACCATCCACATGCCAATTAAGATCAAGCAATAACTAAAATATTTTGTTTTGCACTGTTCTCCAAGAGGAGTCATCCAATCCCCAGTCTACACTAAAAAGTCACCCCTTACTATTACATAGCCCAAAATTAAATTTCACAGCATTTCTGACCATTCTGAGAACATTACACTTGCTATTGAATAGAGCAGCTGGTTCACCAAGCCTTCTTTTTTTAGTAATACTAAAACTTCAACTCATGCAATTTCTGCATTATTTGCTTACACAGCAGGTTCAAACTAAGCTTCCATTCATACAGAATCACTTTTTACTGGCACGTACTATATTCAGTCCTCCCTGTTTACACTGTCCCAGGGTTCAGACTGCCTTCTGCCTGCCAAACCTCTGAGGTGATATGGTAGACATATATAATTTCAAGTCACACACTCCAGTTCTCTCATCTTACTAAAAAAAAAAAAAACAAGGAAAATTTGTATGTATGCTAACAGACTCATTTTAATTTTGTATTGTCTATACCTCATTTGTGTAGCTCCATGACTAGTGAGACCGTGCATTACTTTCTCTTATGTAAGCTTTTACCACTCCTGACCCATACTTTGCTTAAGAATACGATACTCCTATGAATTCTACCAAGAGTATACATCAGTCTAAGTTTTATATTCTTGTGAACCTTTTTGCACTAACTTTAAACTAAGAGGTAGGAAAGAAAGATTACAGAGAAGTTCAATCAATCCACAGCTTGGGTCTTCCTCCATAATAATACACCTCTATTCCAGATGAATCCCACTGCTCCAGCAAACCCTTCTTCTAAGCCATATACCAAGACCTCACTTCATCCAGTGTCAACTTCAGAAAAAAAAACAAACAAACAAAAAAAACCCAACAGAAAGACGCTAGCCTTCTCTTTCCTACAAAAGAGCTTAAGTCTTTTCCTTTGTTACTGATATACAGCAATAGTTAAAGTTTCTTGAGGCTTTTACACCTCAAGGCTCCATACTGTCCCCTACGCTATCACATATCTAGCTGTCCATCTGAGCTTTCTATAGTGCTAATCCACTCAATAAGTGCCAGTATTGCACAGGTTCCTCTTGTAGCGAAACTGGTGTAACAGAGAAAGCATTCCTGTATGTCACATCCTAGACCTTTCCCTGTAAAGCGCTCTCATTCTTCTTATGCTGCAGATGCTACTCACCTGGACTTTTCTGGGATCCTTTTAGCACATCCAAGTCCTCAAACAGTTTATGATTCTTATGACTAAGGTTTCAAACTCTATATTTATACATTTAGCCATGTGAACAGCATATTTAATTTTACAACCAAAGATTCCTACTGAAATGACCACTTTCCCCACGGTCAGTGGCAGCAGGTCCAAGAAAGGTATATTCACACAGACAGAATTTTGCACCGCCCTCATATTTGGGAACTTAGGTATTTCTTCCTTAGTGCTAAAACTGGATGCTTCTGCAGAACTGCATGAATTTCTTTTTCTGATGTATGTCAGAGATTTTATGGTTGCACTACATTTAAGTAGCAGCAGAGCTCAGCTTTGCATCCCCGTTTTTTGTTTTTACTTTTGCACTTAGCAGACTTGTATCTCTCCATGCATATTACAGTTGGTATAGGAGAGAGCCTCTTTACTTACATTCTAATTTCTATCATCACAGCAATTTACCAATTGGAGTGCTTAACACATGCATGTTCTTAAACAAGATAGATTTCAGATGAAGTATAAAAATAAGTTTGGCCTCACAATCATTTTGTAAACTCAGAGAAGCAGCTATGAACTAGCAAATTTTCATGGAGTGGCTGCACAGTTAAATCTTTTTTTTTTTTTAATTTAACTTTTTCCTGTATGGTAGTTGAGAATCTTCAAGTAGTGCTGTTCTGAATCTTCCAAATGTCTTAAAAACCAGACTACATGTGGGTCTTTTTATTTCTCGCTAGAAGATACTCTGTCTACAGAAGCTAAGTACAGAAACAGTACAATGTCACTGATGAACTGTGCTTTTTCAAACAAAAAAGAAAGAATTCTATTCAACATAAGCACCTAGTCTTCACTGCCTATGCATGTCAGCTGAGAGCAGAGGAGTGGAACACTGAATGGTTCTATCTCAAAGCACTCATTTTTAAAGAATTAACATTTTATCTTTTTATACAAGTAATATGCTCTATAATAGAAAAAATGTCATAGGAAACTTATTTACCCACAGATTTATCACTATTTCAAATAAATTTAAAAAAAAACCGAACAAAACAAGTTTTGTACTTCAGTCTTTAAATAAAACAATAGTAGAATCCATTATCTCTGGAATATGTCATATATATTCACAAGCACTCACTTCTCCACCCAGAGTACAGAAACTATTTTTACGCTCATCTTCTGTGCTTTTCTCCACGTAGCCAAATGTCCATCTTTGAAGACTACATGGGTCACGTGCTTGTTCAAAGTTTTTGAAACCTGCAGAAGTACAAAGAGAGCTCATCTTTAAGTCCAATAATCAGAAAATGCTAATGAAATATGCTAGCATAGTCCATTTTTAATGTATAAACCATTAGCATAAAAACTTATTCTAAACATTATGTCAAGGACTCTTGATCTTTCTTATCTCTGCAAGAAGGCTCAAGCAATCAAAACTCAAGTCTCATTAGCCAAGCCAATGCAATGCGTGCTAGAGAGCTACAGTAGCCTCCTTTTGCTCTCAAGCTTCTTTTTTCTAGGTTACCATTTTCATCTCCCTGCTTGCTCTACTTGTATCACTATCTTGCAACATTTTTATTCACATAGCCCAACATCATTTCTTGTGAAAGAACTAGTACAGCAAGTAGTGGAAAAACTAATTCACAATTTTATTTCCTGACACAGTGAGCCAAGTCAGTTCACTATCACATGCTCAGCCCAATAAAAGGGAAGCAAGTGTCTGGAATAACAAAGGGGCAGGACTACCCCTTTTCAATCATGGGGATCTGCTAAATAGGCTCATCTGTGTCATCTGCCAGCACCTTCCACTATATCTGGCTACTTTTTGAACAACTCAAAGAATTTTGAAGCCTTATGCTTTTGTCATTTTCTAATAAATCTAATACCAGAAGAGAATTACATAGGTCTAGTAGCACAGCACAAAATAACAAGAAATATTTCTTGAATTATTCATTGAGAGTTGCATTTGCTTCTATAATAAAAAGTTATTCTTCTGTTGTGTCACTATCTCAGCTAAATTCACAGAGAAAGAGAGGCTTTGGGGAGATCAGCACAATTTCACAAATTACAGTATGATACACCTACACACACCCAATTGAAAAGCACTCGAAGTTCACGCAAGTGTTATTTAGAGCATGATGTGGGCTGTAAAGATCTCCATTAACTGGTGATAATGTGCAAGAAGGGAAAATACCAGATTGATTTTGGTCTCTGGCTGAAATTCTACAGCTGGCAATTAAACATATTTTGCGCCTACAATTCAACAATACTTGATATTGGAAAAAAAGACATATACTAAGACTCTTAGATATATTTTTTACTAGCACTTTCTGGAGCTGAACCACATTTGTGGGAGAGTAAATGAAAGAAGAAAATGTCATGGTACTCAGATTAGAAAACATTTTAGTAACAATAGAGCAGCTGCCTACAAGTTAAAGAACACAAAACAACATAAGGTACATACTTGAGAACCACAGGTTTTAAACACTTTGATTTGATTTGCCCACAGTATGTGGCAAGCCCAACACTTCACAGCAAATGCATGCCATCATACTACTATACAAAGAGGTTTATAGATATACGGAGGCTTTAAATACATTTCCCATCTGTCACCAGTAAGAATTTTACAGTGCTTTCCTTTATTGTCAGGTCTGTGATTATCCTTCTTCTTGCACTTAAACTCATACCACAATGAAATATACCTAACAAGCAAAACAAGCAAGCTAATTTCTAATTAAGAGCCTTCCTATTCTGTTTATTACAAAATAGTTTCCTTACTTTTGCTCCCATATCAAGAAGTTGCTGTTCGAAGGTTTCTGAGTAATTTTCTGTTCTGTTAGATGACCAAACTTCTACAAACGCGGAAATACCTGTATCAGAAGAAAGAAAACAAAGCAGCTAATGAAGTATACCCTATGATAAAATTGGTTAAACTGCCTTTCCAACAGAATTTTGCTTTCATACATGCTGCATTCAGTAGCAAATGTAGCTTTTAATAAACTGAGTGTCAGATGGTAGCAGCAGAATGTTCTTTTCAGAGAACTTCTGTCCCTTATAACAGTTGTAATGGAATAAACTTAGAAGTTTGACGCTACTTAAGCAACTTTTCATTTACTCTATTTAAAATACACTACCAGCTTAAACAAGAAATGCAGTGCCTCTACATGACTGCTTACTCTTATTAATCACTGCCCATCTTCAGGTTAATAAAAAATTTTAAGACAAGTTGATATAACACAAGCTACAGAATATAATGAAACAAACATAATGGAATTATTCCCTCTCCAAACCTGCAGAAAACTCTGCAAAAATATTACTTAGCATTTTACAAATTACTTCAAATTCCACCTTATTTATACTGAATCACCACAAATTATGTACCTATGACAGGAGCCAATACAATTTCATTGCCAGCTGCATTATGTAACTTTAGGTATATCACATTTAAGTAGTTTCCTTTACCAACCAGAGTAATAATCTCTTCAAGGAATGAAAACAGCTTCAGTTGAGGTCTTTAAACAAACCATCCCAGAAGCACAGACATGGAAGGATAAGCAAATGAAACTCGTAGCACTGATTTTACTTAGGATGTACACTAAAGTGACCTACAGCTCCATTAGCCATGCTAATTTCCCATTTTGAGTGATGAGTCAGTAAAGTTCCAGAAAACTGGAAGAAGGCTCATTCACAAAAAAAGCACTTCACACAAACTGCAGGCCAGACAACTCTCAGAACTCATGAATAAATATGTGTCCATTTAAAAAGGTCATCCTTGGCAAGCATTGCTTAATTATGCTGGTTACTATGTATGTCCTTCTGATTAATTAAGTAGTTTTCTTCTGTTTTCTTTCTAAATGAAAATCTGAATAACACTCCAACAGCAGAAGCACTTTTATAAAGATTAACATACTTTTGTAGTTTCTAGAAATACTTTTAACACACAAGAAATATGGAACACAAACCACCTCCTTAGCCAAACTACGTGGAAAAATCTTATAGTAAGTACTATGACTTCAGATATACATGGGAACTTAACACAAGTCGACTCCAATGTGCTTTTAATTGTGCTCATTCTACTACTGGACCAAGACAGCTTTTGTCAGATTTGCTTTTTGTCTTGATTGTTCTATTTTTAAAAAAAAAAAAAAAAAAAGGACTTGCATTTAAAAAATGAATACCTTGTTCTTACATCAAATATTTTAGAACGTTCACATTTATAATCTCCTAGAAAAGTGTTTTAGAGCATTTCAGTGAAGGTCGAAACTAGGAACTAGGGGAACATTACTTCAAGGCTGCATGCACCTGCAGTAGGATCAAAGCTGCATGTTACAGTAGTTAGCCAATTTTAGCTAATCAAATATACTCCAACAGAAGACGAGGCACTTTGTAGTTTTTGTTCAGTTGATAAAAAGGAAAATGAGAAACGGCTTGTAGCTTTTTCGAACTAGAAGAGCTCCGAGTACAGCTTTGTTCTTGTAAAGGCCAACTTATGCAGGAAGATCTCAGAGAAGATGGTGATAGTTGGGGAAAACAAACATCAGAGGGCAAGCTAGCGGGGCCGAAACTTAACACGGAGAAGAAACGAGACAGGCTCTAGCCATGGCTGACCTGGCCAGAAAGAAGAAGGCAGGTTCCAACACCTGGCAGCACTAGGGGCCGCGGCACTGGCCGGGAGGCACCCTAAGGGGCGGTCACCCCTACGCTCCCTGCCTGCAGGAAGCTCCCAGCCCTTCCCGCCTCATCGCCTGCACAGCCCGGCCTAGCCTGCGGCTAGGCACAGCCCGCCGCCCCCTGGGGCATGCTGAGGCCCGGGGGCTCATTTTCAGGCGCGTTCGCGATTAGTCAGCGCGCAGCTCCGCAGAGAAACCCTTTTCCCATAGGAAAGCAACGCCAGGGGGTCAAGCTGGAGACTGACCCGCCTTGAGGGCCGGACTCCCCCAGGGTAAAGACTGGGCGGGAAGGAGGCGAGTGACAGCCCAGCCGAGAACGACCGGAGGAAGGGCCGCAGGGATCAGCAAGGGCCTGCCCGCTCCAGCCCGGAGGCTCCCCTCAGCCCCCCGCACAGCGTACAAGCCGGTACCTTTCAGGACGGGCTCCATTCGCGGCGCAGCACAACACGAAATTCCGTAACCCGCCACAGTTTAAAACCGCCTCCACACACCGAACCGGGCCTGCGCGCTGTATTAGGCTCCATCAGCGCGCCTGCGCGCTGCACCAGGGTTCAGTCGCGCCTGCGTGCTGCTCACGGGCGCAGGGAGAGTGGGTTTAATGGTGTTTGCGTGGTCTCGGCTTGTGTGTGAGTCTGTGGTAGGGCTGCGTGTGTGAGGGGCGGCGATCGGGAGTCCTTGGTGCCGTGGTTGTAGAAGTCGGGGACTCAAAGTAGTTCTGGCGGTCTGGAGTCTTTGAATCCTGTGTTCAGTTCTGGGTCCCGCAGTACAAGAAGGACATTGAGGTGCTGGAGCAGGTCCAGAGAAGGGCAACAAAGCTGGTGAAGGGTCTGGAGCACAACTCTTATGAGGAACAGCTGAGGAAACTGGAGTTGTTTAGTCTAGAGAAAAGGATGCTAAGAGGAGACCTTATCGCTTCCTACAGCTACCTAAAAGGAGGTTGTCGCAAGGAGGGTGCTCTTTTTTTATTCCAAGTGACAAGTGATAGGACAAGAGGGAATGGCGTCTAGCTGTGCCAGGGAAAGTTTAGGCTGGATATTAGGAAAAATCCCTTCGCCAAAAGGGTTATTAATCATTGGAACAGGCTGCCCAGGGAGGTGGTTCCTCCTCACCATCCCTGGAGGTATTTAAAAGACATGTAGAAGTGGTGTTTAGGGACATGGGTTTAGTGGTGGACTTGGCAGTGCTAGATTAATGGTTGGACTCGATCTTAAAGGTCTTTTCCAACCTAACCAGTTCTATGATTCTATATACTTTCGGTTGGATTCTGTCACTGGCTACACTGGTGTAACTCTTCACCTGAAGGCACATCTGTTGTTCATGGGAAAGGATTTTGAGTCTCCTGGACTAAGCAGCTGCTTAGCTATGGAATCTTTCAAGTAAGCTCTTTTAGGGTTGTGATTTTTAACAAAGCAAAAAGAGGGCAAGAGAGAGTGTGTGAGTAATGTTCAATTAGAAGAGCTTTGAAATTAAACAATTATTTGTTTAATGGTTTTTAAATGCTGTGTAATAATAAAGGCTGTTATTAGGTGTGTGGGATTCTCCTCCCCTGTCCCCAGCACCCACGTGCATGGTCTCTGGTTAGCAGAGGCACAAGGCTTGCTCTTTGCATTAGTTCCTTAGTAGGAACTAAAAAGACTCTTAGGGGTGACATTTTCCCCACTGGTCTATTTAATACAGAGCACATTTTGAGGAAATTTAAATAATATCAATATTTAACAGCAAGCCAAAATTTTGACAGTGAAAAGGTCATCTTGGTCTGTGTCCATTTTTATTCTCTTTAAGCAAGAAGTCACAAGACAACACATAGGAAGAAGCAAAATACTAGAAGTGCTTACTGGAAGAGGGGGAAATGGAAAAGAAGCATTTTCCTCAGCTCTTTAACAAAATAATTAAAATCTAGTTTATAATTTTTATAATTTTATTTTCTATTTTGAAATGAATGATCTGTCTCCAAGGCATCTGCCAACAGAAATGTATTTCTGGCATAGGTTGCATAATGATAGTCTCCATTTTAGTCATCAACAAAGACACTAATGGGCTCATGCCAGCACACAGGTATTCAAGAAGGTAGACACTGATGAGTGGGTGTCATGAAAATCGCTACTAAGGGGGAAATTGCTACTGAGAGACCTCTTTAATTTGTAGATTAGGTTTATTTGTACGTAGCATAAATCCACAACAGCTCAATTTTCCTAAGAGGAAAAAAAAAGCTAAGCAGTCTCAACTAAATTTCTGTGTGCTGGCAAACAGGGGGTAAGAGGGTGAAGCTGCATGAAATTTTCCTGCTGAAACCTGAAATAATGCTAGATCAAAATCCAAAGCAGCCTCTGAGAGTCAGTGAAGCTCTGAAATAATTTCAGCTAAGGAGATTTCTCTGAGATTTCGACTCTCATTAAGAGCAGCTAGGACAGTATGCCTCCTACCCCATACCCAGTGGCCAGACACCTGATTAAGAGCCTTAGTGACTACAAGATTTACCAAGTAATAGCTTTACTCTAAATCTGATACCGCTATTTCAGGGATTGAAAGGTTTCAAAAAAAATCCAGATCAAAGGATCTGGTTTTATGTTAAAAAAAGAAAAATCTAGATCTTTCCACTCTAGAAAGACTAAGTAAATAAAAGAACAAGCATCCAGAAAATACAGGCAGGTCTGCAGTAGCAAAAGTCATTTTCCATAGACATTGCCTCAGGAAACTTCTGAAGGTTGCTGCTTAAAGGGTTACCACCATCAGCCTACCTGGCTAAGTAGATTCTTTCCCCACTAGGACCTACTGTCCCAAGAGCACAGGAAGAAAAGAATATGCTTACTCAGCTAATTTTTCTTAGCATGGTGATGAAGATCGGACTGTGTTATTATAACAGACTGAGGACAGGCCAGCTAGGAGGGCACTGATACTTGTTACCTTCTGCTTTTGCCTTCAGAGGGCATGGGGAAAGGCATGGGGAGACAGGAACAGCTGAGTTAGAAACTACTCAGTGAGGTTCACCATGAAATGTCAGAGCTCCTTGTCTCCTGTCACTGGCAGTTCTGCTACTGAAGAAAGAAGGAAGGCCATATTTTTTATGTGTTCACGGTATCAAGAAACCTTGTACTAGTCATGACACAAGAGAAGCCAGGTCTATTGTGACAGAAATGTTTGATTTCAGCTTTGAAAAATACCTTTTTGCCTACTAGATGTTAGCAAAAATATTTTCCAAAATATAATTAATTTAAAAAAACACAGCAATCTGTAAAACATCAATAGTGTGCAAGTCTTATGGTGCTCTTGTGTTTTTTCATGAATTAGTAAAAGAAAAGGAAAAAAAATCCTCTTTTTAAAATTATTATTGATTTTGCTTGTCCATATCACTTCAACTTTGACCCATGAGATTTGTCTCTTCTGTAAGATCAATACAAAGCATTGGACCTTATAGGATATAATTTTTCACATCCTTTAGATGACGTGCTATAGATTCATATTTTGGTCAGTACTTTCTCTTTAAAGCCAGGCAGTAATGAAAAAAAAAAAACCAACAAAACCAACTCATAATAATAAAAGAAAAAAAACATAATTGAGACTAGGGAATGAATTATAACTGCACTTCTTATTGGTTGGGAAGGGAAAGAAGACACTGTGGTTCTCTGTTCTGTGTAAATTAGACGATTTACATCCTGTTGTAAAATTTCTGACAGATAAGAAGAACCCCTAACCCAGAAAGCACATCTCTTCAAGAAGGTCATCTACCATGCAGCTAAGGAAATCATATAAGATTAAATGGTCACTTGTAAGTACAAAATAGGGGAAACAGAGGAATCAGTAAGGTCTAACCCATCCCATCACAGGGATGATCTTCCAACAGCAAAACATCACACAGTACATCATATGCTACAGTCTATCCTTCACCCGGTCCCTGAACTTTGAAGAACTTCTTGATGCCAATTCCCTACCAAATTCCCAGAAAAGAGACCTTTACTGCCTCACCTTTACAATAAGCACAGCAAGAGTCACCTATTCATAGTTGCAAGTCAGCCTCAGAGCCAAAGGTAGGAGAAACCAAAAAGCTGCTTATCCTTTCCTTTTGCCCATGTTGACCTTCTAGCCTATTGAAGCCCCCAAACAGCACAACTCTTCTATTTGTGAATTAGGTATTTATTTTGAGAATTTGTTGGTAAACAACCCTAAAGTGATGACAAGAAGCTTTTAAACCTCTTGCCCCTCTAACAGAAACCAGTGAAAGAGCTCTCTTCCCAGACAAATTATTTTCCTCTCTTAAGAATGATTGCACAAGAATTTCAGTCTGATTTATAAAAGGAATCATAGTTGTTTGTTTGTTTGGGGTTTTTTTACTTTCCAAATAATCAATGGAAGTTGTGGGAAGCATAACGTGGGACTGCATATTAATCTTGCATTCAGCGTTCCTTGCTGGTTTTCAACAGGACCTATTCATCTTGCTGAGTTTATGGTAGTGATTTGTTTCATCTGTACGCTCCATGCACTACTAAATATAAAATCAACTTCTGTTTAACAAAGTGGATAGCAGCATGAGGGCCCCTCTGATAACCTGGACCCTGGTAAGAGTGTTGCAAATAGTGAGAAGTTGTCAGCCTGGGAAAGTGACTATTTTATGACACAAGACACACTGGTGAGCAGATCAGTTTTGAAAAGAAATCTTGGTGGTTTCTTCCCTGAGCAACTCCACAGGTACTCTGTGGACCTTCTCTGGTTTAAGGTATTTGTATAAAAGCATGGTAAAACAAGAGCCTAAGAGCAGCTGGACTGGGACTGATCATGGGTGTGTTTAGGCCAGCATCCTCTATCTGACAATGGCCAAAAGTGGATACCAAGAAACCTGCAATAGGAAAAGCAGTATGTAAAGCAGTATACAAAGGTACTTTCTTCAAATGTTCTCCCAGCTTTTATCATTCTGCAGTTCCACAGGTTTCTGTGTCTGCCAGGATCATCAAGCTTTTCATCTACAAACTTGCCCAGTTCTTGAACCCATGCTAACATAGCATTTGCAGCACCCTGCAACAGGCAGTTTCAGTGCATTGCTGTGCCTTTTGTGAAAAAACACTGTTTTTTTCTGAACCAGATACTCTGGCTTCACCTGATACCTCTCAAAATTTCCATGAGCTAGGCAGACCTGTATTTCACTCATGCTTCTCCCCACTGCCCTCTTCATCCTGGACTGAAGCACCCTGGATTATCTCAGTGCCCCTTGGACGGAAGTGTCTCCATAGCCTTGTCACCATTCCCTAAGTCTTTTTAGATGCCAGAAAAGAAACAGCAAAGGACAACCAACACATCAGCTCTACAGAAGTCGGGGGAATAAGGAGTCCATGCTCCATTGAGCTGAAGGAGGAGGAGAAACTCCCGCCTCCACCCACGTTTCTGAGGAGACCATCTGCAAGAGCAGTCCTGTGGCTTTCCCTTGGTTTGTTTTGGCTGTCATACAGGGCATCAGCAATAAAAAAGAAAGACAGACCCACAGTTACAGCTCCCAGATGCTACCCATCCCTTGTTTGAAAGGTTTAAGAGCACTGCAATGCTTCCTTGTACTGTAACTCTTGCTGGTCAGCAGTGCTGTGAAAGATTTGGACATTACTGTGTACATCTAGTTTCACCTGAGGCACACTCCTTCTCATTCATGGTTCAAGCCATGACTATCACACAGCACTTCTTGAGGTCCTCAGTGTGCTGCTGCACCATAGTTATAACCATGAATTGCCAGTAATACTAGCCACAAGAGATATTGTGAAGGCCTCAGAGACTTCCACTTGGAAACTTCATTTCTGAGAAGGACCCAACAGTTCTGTTGCTCGGTCAGGCACAGAATTCAAATAGAACTACAAAAAATATCAACAGTAAAATTGTTGCTGGTGTCACTGAACTGAAGTTCAGGAGAGGCGATACCCAAAAGCTCCGGCTCGCTTGTTGCCAGTCAATACTAGGGGTAGAATTAGTCTATACAAAGACAACGGGAATATAATCAGACTCAATGAGCCACAAAAAAAACATGCACATTGACAAGAAAATCTGAGAAAATAAAATCTTCTTTTTTAATACATTCTAACATAAATTATCTAAATTTGGGGACAATCAGAGAACAAAAAATTTAATTCCTTACTTCTTCCTTCTGACTTCAAAGGAAAGACCTGATTTCTTATGCATAACATTAAAGGAGCATTTTATCGAGAATAGCTATATGTATCACACAGAGCAGAGGAATTTTAATGTCTTTTCTTACATAAGTTTTAGCAATACATAATACTCTCCAGAAGCTTTTTTAAACGCTAAACAGAGCTACTATTGATCATCCAAGGTTTTCTGGTTTATATGTTTTCTAATGTATATATTTCAGCAAAGAGAAAAAATTTGTCTCTGTGGTCTATATAATTAGCACTCACATTCTCAGGGTGCTTCCAGCCCTCCTTAGGAAGTTGAAAAAACCCAGTAATATTCACTTCATATATCATCAAGAATCACTGATGCATAGTAATATGTAACAATACAGATATTTGACTGCAGACCACAGTAATATTGACTGTCAGCACTATACTGGTGTAACAATTACAAAAGTAATTAGCATGTCATCTTCTTTTCTGACAGCCAACTAATCAAATAACAGAAACAGAACATAACAAAAATACAAAGGAAGGCAAATAGCTTTAAATAGCATTTTCTTGCTATTGGTCATATGCATCTGCTGGTATTTTCCTTCAGGATCATTGATGAAAACCACAGAAGAACAAGCAAATTCAGGACCCTCTTGTTTAGATAAAAGGCTTTATTTTCAAACCTGCTATACAATCTGAGTCAGCTCCCAGTAGTGAGGTCTGGTCCAGGTGACACTTGTTTATACCTTAAAATCAGGTCAGTAG
>JAOSLQ010021015.1:1526-28989 GCA_025629905.1 Lorius lory | reverse complement strand
CTCTTGCAGGGGGGTTGGACTAGATGATCTTTCGAGGTCCCTTCCAACCCTTGGGATTCTGTGATTCTGTGATTGTGTGTATTTGATGACAGAAAATCAATGCAAGTTCTGTTTTATATGAAAAAAAAAAGTGGAAATAGACAATTGTAAATCTCAGATGAGTGATTGTTGGATATTGCAGTTATTAAAAATTTAGCATGTTGATGTTTCAGACTTGCTGTGAATCTTTAGTTACGTTTTACTGTTCTGACAGATAACCTACCACGATGTGGTGCACTGGAGAGTTTGGTAAATGAAATGTCAGATGAAACATGGAATGAGCGGGCAGTGAACAGAGTCAGTGCAATTCGCTTTTTAGAAGATGAAAAAGATGAAGAGGATAATGAAATGGTATGTTTTCCACATCTCTGGATACCTGCAGACATTGTGACTTTAATGCAAAGCTGTAAAAGTATCTGAGCTCTCGTGCTATATTTCAGCTGTGACTGCATGCTTTTGTGGATGTTTGTAGCAAATGTTGACTACCAAAACTTTCCATATTGACTTAAAATGCTTTTTTTCTTGTTCTTTTTTAATTTTTTTTTCCTTTCTGCTTTGAATATAACTTTTATGTTCTGATGCAGGACAGTCTTTGTTTTGCTTTGTTTTCCTGTGTCTGCTCAGGGGATGTTTCCTTTCCAGAAACAAGATAGGATCTTTCTTTGCATCTGTGAAGCTTTACTGCCTGAAAGTATATAGGGTTTAATTTAGGATTCCAGCACTCTGGCATGTGTCTCCATTAATTTTTCTATTGTTTGTCTCTATAATTTCTATTTACAATCTCATACTTTATTTCTTCTTTTTTTTTTTTCCTCCTTCATCATTTGCATTGAAACAGCCACAGTGTCCGTAAACAGCAAGAACACTGCTCATTAGTACCCCGCTTAAACAAAGGATGTGGGAACATCTGTCACTGTACTTATAAGACCTCTCTGTTACATTGGGCTCTGCATGTCCTGAAGATCAAAACACAACATGATCTTTAGCTTTACTAACTTTCATTAACAATTAAAACTCTTTATAAAGGTTAAGACTGCTTCTGTCAGATTTTCAGTGAGCTTCTCTAATGCTCTAAAAACTTGCTTGTGGTCCTATCTAGAGCTCAGCTTGAGATACTTCATGGCACTGTCTGTGTTGTAGCACACTAGAAACATGGTCTTAAATTAAAAAGTGACTATAAAAATTCTTAGTTTGTAGGGAAACAAATATTTAAGTTTTCAAGTAAGGTGGTTGCAGAAACTAAGTGTTTGTAGCAAGCATGGTTCATAGACTGACTGTTCAGGGAGTTCAGAATGAGGCTTCTTAACAACTATGACAATCTGAGAATTTCCGTGGAGTAACGAGGGCTCAGGTATTAATAATAACTGCTTTAAGTCATGGTGTTACAGCCTGACTTGAGGCAAGAACCTTTTTAGGGGAAAAAGAAGTCTATGATCCTACTGTGGAGGAGGAAGGGCCGATTTCCAAAGTATTCTTGACCAATACATTCATGGGTCACCAGTTCTGCTGTAATATGCACAGTTTAGATTAATTAACTGAAAAGTTAATTGCATGTATATGTGTATTATACTAATACATACTTGTGCAATTATTCTTGGTGTTCTATTGGTCTCTAATCTGGATGCTAACTGGAGTTTTCATAAATTGTGTTTTCCTTGCAAAGGCTTCAGCACAATGATGTTAGATGTTCTTGTGTCTAAGATGGGAGAGAAATGCCCCCTGTTCTTCCTTTCAAGATATTTGTTCTCAATTGACAAGAGAACCAAACTGTGTGGTGGGGCTGGAAGGCATACAGAGCTCCACACAAACACGTATTTGACGCTGGAAAGGGGTCTTGTGGAATTCTTTGAAAACCAGCTGAATGGTTTTTGATTGAAATGTGATCTTACATCACTTGGATGGGTTTTGGGGGAAAAGATAAATAAAAATCCCAACTATATTTATGAAAGAATCTTCATAACTTGTAATTGTAGTTCACTTGAGTGACTTTCAGATTAGTAGGTCAAGAGACAAAAAAAATTGCTCTAGACAGTTCTGAAACCCTCTTTCACTGTCTTCGTAAACAAGCAGCTACGAAAATAATGTTCAGCAGAGAGCATGGTAGTTTGAAAAAGAAAAGGGGGGAAAAAAGAGAAAAAATCTATACCTAGTATTTGCTACATGAATGCTAAAGCCTTGAAAGTGTATGTTGTTTTTCAAAGACACAAAGGCAAAACCACTTATTGCGCTGTTTATTTTTAGAGAACACTTCTAAGGCGAGCCACTCCACACCCTGGAGAATTAAAGAACATGAAAAAGACAGTGGAGAATTTACGGAATGATATGAATGCTGCTAAAGGACTGGATTCAAACAAAAACGAGGTCAATAATGCCATTGACAGAGTGACCACTTCTGTGTAGAGTTTCATCTCCAGGTTTTACCTCCTGTGTCTTCCCCTGCTGTTGAAATGCTCCTGTCACCTTCTGGGACCTCACTGAGCCCCTTTTTGTTTTTAACCAGAACCTGATTCATCGTCTCCATATGCGTGAAAAGTGCTGCCCACTGGAAGAAAGTGCCTTATTTCATCCAGGCAGTGAACCAATAATTTCCAAATCAATATTGTAATTTTAATAGTGCTAGGCTTTTTAAAGTATAATACACTACTGTATGCAGAATACAATATTTTTGTCTTAAACACAGGAGAAATAATGCTTTTCTTTTCCAGAGTGCTGGGATATCTTTTTTCCAGTGGCTGGATGTGCTGGTGAGAAATATAGTTTTGTGGAAAATTTATACACTTTTTTATTTTTTTTTTGGCAGCTCAGATGGTGTAAATTTTAAATTTTTGTATAGGACTTTCATAACAAGATGATGTATTTCATTTTTAAGAGAAAATTTATCTTGAGCGGTACATATTTTAGTATTTGTGGAAGAGAACAAGTTTCATGGACAACTGTATTCATTCATGTGGACCACCCATTGTGCCTTATTGTGTCTGGTATGTCATATTAGTCTCAAATATAGCAATTCTCGAGGAAAGTGAGTAGATTTAAAACTGGTCTTCTGTTTTAGGTATGTTTTTCAGGCCGTAATTTGTTGGGATTTTTTGCAGCAGAGAATTTATGTTTATATCATGGGATTTTAGGTTGTGAAGCACAAATGTTAGTTTTGTTGTAAACAGGATTGAGATTAAAATGACCAAACTGCTATTGTTTATTACATAATGCACTCACACTTTAACTTAGTTGTAATAAAACATCATGTTTTGGATGCTGTGTTGCATTGCAGTCATTAGAAATTCATGCTTCCATTGTTCTTTTTATTAAATGTGCCATCTGTAAAATAACTTGAAAAACAGCACAATAGACTTTCAGAAGCACAGTATGAAACTACTTTTATGTATTACACAAGAAAGCATGATTCTTTAAAGTGCTTTGGTGGTTTTATATAGATATATAAAACCATAATAAAAAAAAATCTTCAAAAGCTTCAATAGATTTATTGTATCATTAAATAGCAATTAAAGAATGTATGAATTAATACTGGAATTCATGATCATTGTTACTGTGTTGCACTTCCAGTGGTCCAATGCTGATTTCAGGGTCTTATTAAAACTGTGGGTTCTGGTTTGTTTATAAAAGTAAGTATTGACTGAGTTGAATTCAGTAAATAACAATTTTGCAAAGGGTTGATGAAGACTGATTTTGGTGTCTCTGTGTTCTGTATGTGCCATGAGCTAACAAAGACCACTGACTTGTTCAGACTTGAGCAGCCTGAGGTCAGATTTGGCATACTTGGTGTGAACTCATGCAATGAACCCAAATTTCAACCTGACACTTCACGTATGGCAAAGCACATCTCTTGTTCTGCTGAACATGTTTTCCAGTAAGCATTGGTTATATGAGGGTTTCTGGGAGAGGATAGGAAACGAGATCAGGGAAGTCATAGTAACTTCTGTGTTTAAAATAATAACCGAAATATTTGGTAATTTTTGTAATTTAACTTTATAAATTTTGATTTGAAGCTTTTACAAAAAGCACTGCTTTCTTTACAATATTGAGCACGTAGGTGTTGCAAGCCATCTGCAAACACTCATATCTAACCCGGCAAAATACCTTAATTTTTATCATTCTTCCCATCCCAAAGATTCAAGGCATTGTCTCTTTGCAGGAGGTGCTGCGGGTTTGTAAGTTAGTTGAAAGGTAATGGAGTTTCATTCCTCCCAAAGCAGAGTTCTCACAGTTATTCTTGGTAAGCTAGTGTTAAAATAAAAACAGAAAGAAAATGATGTTTTGGTATGGCTGACTCCAACATTGGGTAGATTTTATTTTTAAAGTACTTACTGGAACTGACAAAGCAAAAGTTTAAAATTGTAGGAAACTTTGTACCCAGAGTCCAAGTAAACATTGGCAAACCCATTTGAGATGAAAATGAGTTCCTAAAAGAGACAAACCAAAGCCAAAGGCAGCAAGACTCTGTGCTCTGTCATGCCAAGTTTTTATTTGGAGGCTGCGGTTTGTTTTGTTTTTAGCATCTGCTGCAGATATAAACAGGAGAGCTCCGTCAGCACAATGAAATGAATGTGTAAAGCCTGAATTTGGGCCTTGCCTAATACACCACTGGATGAAAATAATTAACTGCCCATGTGCACCTAATCTTTCCTGGTAAAGTCAAAACAAGAAGTAAATCTTGTTACAGCTCTGTGGTAGGTGCTTTGTCAGTAGGCAGTTACTTCTTCTATATTCCCTCAGGCCTGTGGAGACTGCACTGCAGCCCAGTAAGCCCCAAACCTAGCCAGAAGACAGGCACTACTTGCTGTATTGGCTTTGACTTGAAGTAACTAGTCAGCAGTCTGTCTGTTTTCTTTTTGGTTTTTTTTTTTTCTTTATACATTCCCCCCCGCACATCTTTTTTTTTTTTCTTTTTCTCCTTTTTTTTCCCTTGTAAATAGTAGAAGGAATGCTTGGGTTTGCTTCTCTGGCTGTCGAGAACTGGGTGATCCAGGCTTATTGCCTTCATTTGGGACAGTTTCACATTGCTCTTACCTAGGGTGACTAATACTGTCTCCCTGTTGTTATCAGCCAAAGACAGGTGGTATGAATTGCTCATTGAAGGTGTTTGCCTCCATTCATTTGCAAAAGAAAATAAACTGAGCTCAGACTAGAAGCCAACAGTTGCTTGATGGAGGGGTTAGAGAAGCTGAAGTCCATCATAGAATCACTTAGCTTAGAAAAGACCTTTGAGATCGTCAAGTCCAGCTATTATCTCAGGACTGCCAAGACCACCACTAAACCATATCACTGAGGGCCTCATCTACATGGTTTTTGAACACTTCCAGGGATGGTGATTCCACCACTTTCCTGGGCAGCCTGTTCCTGGTGCAGCATTAGAAGCCTTACAGGCCTCAGCATTGCTAAGTTCTGCATATTTGGATATAATACTACATCATCAGACCATCCTTGTTGCTATCCCAAAAGGAGTGTTGGTGGCCCTTGCTTTTCACTGCCACCTGTCTTCACTTACTGAATCTGTGTAATGAAAGTCTGGATTGTCATCATGGGGTTTTTTTCAGTGAATATCTGGGTGATCTGAAAAAGTAGGTATATTTTCCAGTTTTCTACAGGAGCACTGTATAGTGCTGTATCTTGTTAATCTGTTCATGCTTTTTGAGTGAGGCGATTTGAGATTCTGTTCTGCTGCAGGTAGCTCAGCAGTATATACAATCTAGTATAGGGTGTTTGAGCTGGGCAATAAGTGCATTTTTCCAGGCTGGTAAAAGCTTCAGGTATGACAACAACTGCTGGTAGTGTGGAGTAATAGCACTTGAACTGTCATTTGTTTTCAGGGCTGAAAGTGACAAATGGCTACCTTTTCTCTCCCCCAGATCCTAAATGTTTGATTCATAGCAGTTTTATCATGAGTGACTTTTATGTCGTTCCACACAGTAGCCTGGACCCCATCAGTCCGTTTGATCTCTTGAATGCTCCATATATGTGCCATTTTATAAAGTGGTTTGGGTACACTTGTCCTCGAAACAGCATCAGTAGAGTTCCAGCCAGTTTTAACTGTATTCTATATCCAGAAAAAAGCTGAAGATGTTTGTTATGCTGAAGCAGTGTTTGTCCTTGAAAGCTCGTATGATGAGCCCTCCCTTGCCAGGCTCTGGCTTATTTCTCTTGCTGATGCTTTGAGGAGCTTGAGTAGTAAATATAATTTGTATGCATAACTTCTTCTTTCTCTCTCTACAAACACCTATTTTTTCAATTGGTCTCTAAGTCTTTTGGGAGGTGAGTTTAATGCAAGGGAAGAAACACTACAGAATTTGCACGCTGCTTTATTAAACAGGTAACCAGGGAAAACCAATTAAATGCACTCCAACATAGTTGTGGTGTGGATTTAATATTAACCTGTCAGTTATTGTATGTGAGTTCTCTTTATTGAAAGTCACGATTCCATAGTCTGACAAGAACAGAAAGAACTCCCAACCAAACAGCATTTTCTTGATACCATTGTTAGCGTAGTTAGTGTAGCCATAGATTTTTCCATCCCCTCTGTGTTGCTCCAGGCTTTTCACACAGCTTCCATGTAATTTATCTGTTGAGATTATTTTTCTGGCTTACATTCCATATTTTTGATAATCAGTGTATTGTGGGAAGGCGCATACTGGAAGCTTGCATAGTGCTGTCCTTTCCAGCAAATGACTTGTTTGTGTCCAGGACAAGCTGATCAGCCTGCTTCTTGTCTAATACTGGTGGCTTTACTAGTCCTGGGTAAACTGTTTTTAGCTGCTTAGCTGCTTAACAGGTTTCACTACTTGCTGCTTTTGAATGAATGCATTCAGCTGTTGAGAGGAGAGTAGTGATGCTGAGAATTTAGTTTTTTTAAAGTGTATTCTTTATTGGTCCTGTTCTGGTTCACTGTAAATGTCTACCTCCCACTGAGACCCCAGCACACTACTTGTCAGAAATGTCTAGACCTTTTGTTAATGGAGAATTCATTGCTGTTCTTTACCTTGACTCCCAAAAATAAAATTACTTTAGGTTTTCAATTGACTTAAAAAGAGTGCTTCCCATCTTCAGTTTCCATCAAACACACAAATCTGTTTCCATGCTTAAGTTGCTGTCAGAGAAGATGACAAAAGCTGACTGGTTTTGGCTGTCAGTAGATGTTCTGGGTGTTCCCTTCCTCCTGAACAAATTGTGCCTTCCTCTTTCATTCTGAAGTCAGGAATATAATCAGGATTCAACCACCTTAATGAAAAATGTGTGATTTCTCAAAGTGGAAAAGTAGGTACCTGGTTTAAGGAGAGCTCTGTGAGCTGCTTGGCAGGAGCCATCTTGCCTCCTCTTCTGGTGGATGTTGAAGACACCATGTGTTTTATTGTCTCTTCTATGGTTCTTGTGGCAACAGGGTGGCCAGTCGTAGGTTCTGCCACAGCAGAGGGATTTGAGGAGTTCAGTGCATGTTGCTGGACTGTGCGTCGTACTAACTTCAGGAACAAGGGTTTGTGGCTGTCTAGTTTTGAATTTGTAGCTTTTTCAGGGTGGGCCTCTTAGCACTGATGTTGTTAGTCTGTGACATATTAGGAAGTAGCTTATCTTTATAGAGAAGTCATCTCCTAGAAAGTACAGCATCGGTATTGTCTGTGGGGAAACTGTGGATCGTCAGTGATGTTTCAAACCTTCCTTGGTGTTAATACTGGGAAGTGGACACCTGATGTCCAGCAGCCTTTGACATTTTTTGACTGTTCTTAGTTGCTTTTGGAGAATGTTGTCTTGACTGAAATCTCTGGATGTGCATCTGGAGGCATTGTAACAGCCATACCCCAAATGTTAGCAGTGCTCACTGCATGGGCTGTACACAAAAAGCAACACTCACTGCAGTAGACAGATACAGACTGTGGTAGCTTTCCTCAAGATCCACAGGTGCATACACAGCTTGCAAATACCACCAAAGCATCAGCAGCTTGAATCTCAGTTTGTAAGTATCCACAGAGTAACATGGAGACAGGACTTGACTGGAAGAGTTAGGTTTGTGTTGAACCGAAACTCTCTTCTTTTGATCCTAAAGCAAACTTGAGCAAATTACGGGGCTGTGCCACCGATACAAGCAGTTTGATTCTCTGACCTCTCCCAATAATTTGCCAGTTTTACCTAAATAACTGGGCTGCCTTAAACCATTTTGAAGTAGCTAATAGGAGATACAGTTGTCCTGTGTTTCTGGAAAACAAAGCATTACATGATTATAAACATGACTTCAATTTCTTTATAGTTTGTGGATGACATCATGGACTTCCAATAAACAAAACCAAAACAAAATCTGAAATAACCAATGAGTGACTTTGAATATTGCTGATGATTTCTTTCCATTCAAAAGTGGAGAAAACTGCAAGTCGGAAGAGCATTTGTATAATGGATGTTTTTGGGATAACCTACAGCATGTTTTTTTAAATGTTATCTTCAGGAAATTAAAAAAATCTTATCTGGCTAGTTAGTACTTGAACATCTAAATTTAAAATTGTCATGTCTTCTCTGCTAGCAAAGTTTCCCTGTGGAAGGCTTGTTTCAACAATCTGTTCAGGCAGTTTTGTGTTGCTTCTCTACAACAGAAGTATACTCAAGGCTGCCTTTGTTGCAACAGCATTTTGTTTAGCTTTCATTCTCATTTCATGTGAATCACACAAAGCTCTTTTAGGGACAGCCTTTTGTTCTTTAAAAAGGGAATGAGTCTGAAATAATTTTCAATTAGCAGAATTGTGTTATGTATATTTTTACTTAAAAGGAAAAGAGTGTTTATGTTCTAGGAAATACATCTTTAAAGATGTTTTCTTAACCATATTTACGAATTAAGCTATTTAAGTTTTGTTGTTGTTGTTTTTTTTTTTTTAACAAAAATAGGTGAGAATGTAAATTTGGGGTTTTAAGTTGAATTACTAGTAGCAGGTGTATTATCATCAAAATATTCTAGGTAACTGAAAGCTCTAGCTTCTACTTGCTGATGGTGACTATGTTGTTGCTGTAAGCACAGTGTTTCATTGTCATGGTATGGTTTCAGTATGGTACTTCAGAAATGTGGGTGGCTTTCACGTCTTGGCTTTTATTGTTAGGGTGTTTTGGATTCTTTTTCATCTGGTAGAATGATTTAGGGTGATATACAGCATTTGTACGCCTTTGTTGCCTGGGGGAAATTCATTCTCTACAGGATTTATTAGTGAGATCTTATCGGAATAGACACCTTGTACTTTATGAGAAGAATTTGTCCTTTTAACATGATACAGAGGAGTATTTATATTCTGAAGAGATTGCCTTTGAAAACATGACAAACACATTGAAAGGAGGCAAAAAGGGAGACAGCCTGACTTGCTGCTCAAATATTGAAGGAAGATGATCTGCCTCCAACCAGTTGGTATCATTACTAATGAAGGGGGATGAAAAATGTATTTCCATGGAACATAACAACTGCTAAGCACAATAAATAGTTTTTCCCTCCAAGCACTTATGCACTTACAAAATAACAGTGTTACACAGTCCAAATACCCATAAAACTTAAAGTTCTAGGTAATGAATTTCCCTTCTTCCTATGTTTTATTCTAGATATTTTAAGAGTGTAAATCATTGTGCTTCACTCTGTGTTTGCTACTGATGACTTAGAACATTGACCTTCTCAATCTTTTTGGGTCTCTGCTTCCCCATGTGTAAAACACAAGGAGAAACTTCCTGTCTTACCTGGGTAATAAGAAGATCAATTATCTGTAGAATTCTGTAAGGAGAAATGATTTTTCTCTTTTAGGATACTTGCCTGTAGCCTATTTTGTCTCAAAGCGTGGTCCTGTAGTATGTAATGTAATGAGAATGAGCTAATAAATTACTTGAGTTTTGTTAGTTTTATTTTTCGCATACAAATCTACTATCTCTTAGCTGAACTCTAGTGATTTCCACTTTGAGTGGTGATGGCAGCTTATTGACCATCTAGCACAATTTTCATTAATACATCTGAGTAAGGAATTATTTTTGGAAGGGAAAACAAAACCAGTTAAAAAAAATCATATTGGGTGGTTGCTTTGCATTAAAGCACAGCAAACAGAGCTGTACCTTCCATCTCTTCCTGACAGCAAACCTTGCACGTGACTGGCCTCACTAAGAACTTGCAGCACTGTGTAGCATTCCTTAGCCTTGTCCAAAAGGGTGAGAAGAGCCAGGTATGGTAACACCCTGGCAGTCAGTAGGTCTAGCAACAGCATCCCTGGCATTCTCTGTTCCTCACTTTATATTGTTACTGAACTCTGGATTAAAAGTCCACTATCTTCTTATTTCCATCCACGCCCTCCTCCCCCTTTTCTTTCATCAAAAAGGATCAAGTTGTAAGAAATTATTGAAGTTAAGGTTTGTTTCAAAGTAATTAGTCTTTGCTCACAGCAGCAGTGTTCATTTGCTTTGTTTCTCCATTTTATTACTTGAAATCATAATCCACGGGGTGTTTTACTTAGAACAAGTATGTGCAAATATAATGGCATTTCTGGTTGTTCCACTCAATCTTTTGCCATTGATCTAATCAAACTGCTTTCCATAAAGATAATGCCATCCACGGTACTGCGTAGACCTAGTGAAAATGTGAACAGCTCTTCCCAGAATTGTCATTTTGTTCTTGTTTTACTTTAACCTAAGAGATTTTAGTCTTCAACATTCTTAATGTACAGAACTTTAAAGAAGGTAGGACGTGGGAAGCAAATACTGAATTTCCCTTATAGCTGTATGTCAGCATGAGGAAAAGCATCCTCTGCAGGGAGCAGGAGTGCCCTTCATCTCTGTATTGCTAGCTCAGCTGTGTGGGGCAAAGGGAAGTAAAATCTACTGATGGACATCAGCTTGCCCCTTGTTTATACAGGAGGCTACCACAGCAATAAAATGTATGCTTAAGATGGTGAGATGATTGTCAGCAAAAGCTTAATTTGAAATCTGGATCTGTTACCTTGAGAGAACAGCCTTTTACTGGTCTTGCAGAATTTGGTAGGCTGAGTTTGAGAAGCTGTTGTTTAGGATTAGGGATTGGGGTCAAACAAGGATAAGACATTCCATCAGAAGAAGTTGAGTGCTCCACTGTACCTGTGGTGTACAGTGTTTATTTTTAGAGTGAAATTGCTTTATGACTTCCTAATGAGCTTAAAAGTTGACAAGGATTTAAACTGCCTCTGGAAATACTCTGAATGCTAGGAGATGTCACATTAGCTATTCTGAAATAAAACAGACCAAAACAGTAGCAAACAATTTCAACCAGTATGTTATTTACCTATCTGATTAGAATTGCCATCCACCTAGTTAGTATTCACAGGAAACAAAGCTTCTATTTAAGGATTCCTTATGTTAAAGGCAAGCATAAAGAAATACCAGGAGATATCCTGCCTTGCGTTCTGATTTATCAGGAGCAGTGGGAGCTACTACCATGATCATTGATGTTCTATTAATGAACTAAGTTGACTGTCAGCTTGAGTGTCCTGAGCAATGTGGTTTAGAATAACCAGAAATACCAGCTATTTATCAGAAAACAGTGGTATCTCCAAATGTCAGTGCAGTTCAAAATGTTGTTTAACAGCAAATTTCCTATAGAGGCCAATCATGCCTTCTGTGTACAATGCAAATAATCCTTTGTTGGGGCTATAATCTTTTCAGGACTCACAGAAAGATCTGTAATTTTTTCCAATGAGACTGAGATATTGTCCTTGTCTATGTCCTAATCTTTTCAGCCATCCTAAAACAAAAAAAAAAAAGTGAAAAATCCCAAGGGAAGCTCCTTCAGCACTGAAGGTGAATCAGTATGTCCAGCACTGACAGCCTCGTCATATCTCCTTTACACAGAATCACAGAGAGGTTGGGTTTGGGGGGGTGTGCTGGAGATCAACCCCCTGCTAAAGCAGGGTCACGCACAGGATCATGTTCAGGCAGATTTTGAGTATATAAAGAGAAGGAGACTCCACAACCTCTCTGGGCAGCCTGTTCCAACCCTCAAAGTAAAGAAGTTCCTCTTCATATTCAGGTGGAACTTTGTGTGTTCCAATTTGTGCATGTTGCTTTTCATCCTGTCCCTGGGCACCACTGAAAAGAATCAGGCCAAATCTTCTTGACACCTGTCCTTAAGATATTTGTGTTCATTGATGAAATTCCCTCTGTCGCCTTTTCCCCAGGCTCTTCCACCCTTCCCTCATAAGAGACATGCTCCCTACCCCTAATCATGTGTACAGCCCTCTGCTGGGCTCTCTCCAGTAGCTCCTTGTCTTCCTGGAGCCAAGAAGCCCAGAACAGAATACAGTGCTCCAGGTGCAGCCTCACCAGGGCAGAGTAGAGGGGGAGGAACACCTCCCTCATCCATATGCTTCCTCGGGCACCCCAGGATACCACTGGCTGCCTTGGCCACAAGGACACATTCCTGGATCATGGTTTACTTGTTCTCCACCAAGACCCCCAGGTCCTCCTCTGCAGAGCTTCTTTCCAGCAGATCAGCCCCTAACCTGTACTGGTGCATGGGGTAATTCTTCCCCAGGGGCAGGACCACACACTTGCCTTTGTTGAACTTCATGAGATAGCTCTCTGCCCAACTCTCCAGCCTGTCCAGGTATTGCTAAATGGCAGCACAGACTTCTGGTATATTAGCCACCCCTCCCAGTTTTGTATCATCAGCGAGCTTGCTGAGGATGCACTCTGTCCCTTCATCCAGGTCATTGATGACTAGGTTGAACAAAACTGGACCTAATACTGACCCCTGGGGAACACCGTTAGCTATAGGCCTCCAACTATACCCTGTGCCTCTGACTGCAACCCTCTGAGCTCTGCCATCCAGACAGTTCTCAATCCATCTCACTGTCTACTCACCTAACCTGAGGTTACCTGTGAGGATGTTACCTGGGACAGTATCAAAAGCCTTGCTGGAGTCAAGCTAAACAACATCCACTGCTCTCCTCTCATCTACCCAGCTAGTCATTCCATCATAGAAGGCTACCAGGTTGGTTAAGCATAATTTCCCCTTGGTGAATCCATGCTCCTCATAACTTTCTTTTCCTCCACATTCTTAGAGATTACATCCAAGATGTGTTGTTCCATCACCTTTCCAGGAGTGGAGGTGAAGGTGACTGGACTGCAGTTTCCTGAGTCCTCCTTCTTGCCCTTTATGAGGATTGCAGTGACACTCTTCAGTCTTTAGGCACATCTTCTGTTCTCCATGACCTTTCAAAGATGATGGAAGGTGGCTTAGCATCTGCCAGCTCCCTCAGCACTAGTGTGTGCATCCCACCAGGGCCCATGGATCTGTGGGTGTCAGGTTTGCCTAAATGATCTCCAATCCTCCTTGACCAAGAGCATGTCTTCCTCTCTGCAGACTTTCTCTCTTCCTTCAGGTTCTGGGATGCTTGTGGGCTGGCTTTAGTAGGAAAGACTGAAGCAAAGAAAGCATGGTAACTCCATGTGCTCTGTACCCTCCATCACCAGGTCACCTACATCATTCATCAGTGAGCCCACGTTTTCCCTTATCTTCCTTTTACTACTGATGTATTTGAAGAAGCCCTTCTTGTCCTTGACATCCTTTGCCAGATTTAATTTCAAATGGACCTCAGCCTCAATAGTGTTGCTATATTTTCTTTCTCAACCTTAGATCTAATAGAGATGGTGACACCAAGGTGCTGATAACAGCAAGAAATCTCTGTGTGTGTGAATATAACCGTTCTGCATTAAGGGAGAAAATGGGATCCAAACAAGTGTTAAATTTGAATTTAATATCTGTTTAAACAATGTGAAAGTCACTGTATGCTGCTGATTGCCCCACCATAAGCTTGTTGATATTTTATTTTCATTAGTTTGTGTTCTCCATCATTCTGCCATGTTGGAGCATATGCATTAATGTACCTGTTTATATGGCATTAGGCTTCTTTCTGCCATTGGATTTGTATCACCATGAGAAAATGTAAAGGCAAGATTAAAATAAAGCTTAAAAGAAATGTAAAAGCTACTTTAAAAAAATTATTTCTGAAGTTCAGTGAAATTGAGGTATATACACAACCTTGACACAACTTGTCATGTATGAACTCCCTGTACGAAGAAGAGAGATGGTGTTTTTTGGATGTAAATAAGTAATGGACATTCCGGGAAAACTTTGAAAAACAGCAAACCTGAAGAGATCAATTTAGTATTGTACTTTCTATTGGGACTATTTAAAAAAGAGTACCATTTATTTAATGAATAATGGAAACAGGGGGATGACTTGATAGGATTTTTTTGACTCAGGTTGTGAGATGATCGGAAAAGGTCTAAATACTCTTTGTTTTCTTTATAGTACAGAGTATGATGTTATTGAAGACTGTTGTTGGTCATTAATTCTTCTTTATGATGCTGAAGGTGGGCTTGGTTCCACACTGGTGTAAATCCCTGAAGGCTTCCACTGATTTAGCAGCCTTCACTTGCTCTTTGTATCACCAGTAATGCCAGTTAATTGTCAGAGTGTCTCTCCAGGACTGCAGGTACCTCTCAAGGAGAAAAGGGGAAACCCAGTATTTACAAGACACTAAAATACCTTGCAGAACTTGGCAGACAATTTCTGCACATACATACTTTGACCACTTTCTTAAAATCTATTCATTGCCCTTTCTTTTTTTGTTTGTTTTTTTTTTTGTTATCTTCCTCTCAGGACTCTATTAAGTGGCTTCCCAAGTCTCCTAAACTGTATGGTGGGCACAACTGGAGCTCCCAAGGCTCTCGCTGGTCCTCGTTGAAAGGAAAGGAAAGTTTTCACTGTGGAAACCTGTACAAATTCAGCTCTGCTAATGGAAAATGGAGGGAAGGAAGGATCAGCCCCGAGCAAGAAGCAGAGGAACTGGAGGATCCTGATGATGTAGGTAGTCTCCTTGATGTCAGGAGGGACAATGTTGTGTGCCAGTCCAGAAGCTACAATCTTCTTGCACAGCTACGCTGCTGAGCACTTTGGGTTAGCGGGAGGCTGCATGGCCTGCACTTTCACATCCTTTCTTGTGCAGAGGGTACAGAATCATGTTCAGTATTTTATTCCCTTACTTTGCTTGCAATTCAACAATCCATCCAGTCCCCAAGAGCACAGTGCAACTTGCTGATTAAGATGAGTAACTTGAGCAGTGATATGTTTTTTATTTAACTCCTACTTATATCCCCTGTTACCATCTCTTTCAGGTAAGCAGGTTGATAGCAGTGTTTGAAGTTGTGTTTCCCAAGGACTGGATGGTAGAAAAGTGAGGTTGCAGTGCTACTCCACTCCATAATTAATTTTGGGTAGTGTTCTTCCAGGATGCTGACATCTCGGAAACCCTGGATGCTGTGGTTCCTTTAGCCAGTGCTCATTGTCTGTCAGCTGGGTGTAAACTTGGCTGTCTTCTCCATCATAGCCTGAGAAAAGGAGGCTGTGATTGCACTATTGACACCTTTCCCTTTCAGGGCCTTGCTCACCAGATGTTTGCTGAGAGTTGAGGGAGGAACTGGGGCTCTTGTTCCTCTGCCAGGATCTCTTCTCCCTTGCTAGCCCCAGACTGCTGCTGGTGTGCCCACTCTCCAGCCTCCACTCCCAGCTCTTTCTCCTGGCCTTCCCCCTTGGCACCCTAGCACTGCTGATGAGCCTGTGTTATTTATTCTGGTGACAGTAAAGAGGCATCTCTTTCAAGAGAAGAAACATAATGAATGTCTTATGTGAGTTAAAGCTAAACAAATTCCCTTTTAAATGAAAATAGGAAGCAATCATGCCTTGGTTGCTCTCCATGGGGCTGGCGGTGCTTCTTTCATCCTAACAAAAAGAGATTGTGGGAAAGCTGTGGTATCAACTGAAAAATAACGTGTCCAGTGGGGCTTCTGTTCCTGGTAATACCACTGCTTTTTATTTCCAATATTAAACTTCCAAGCATAGGAAGACATATGTGGGTTTTTTTGAAAGGTGTTGACCTTTGTTTGCTGCATCATTTTACTGCCAACAAAAGATACGATTATAGTAGCATGAAGATCTAATTTAACCTTACCCATCAAATTAAGGAGAAAAAAAATCAGCTAAATATAAATGAAGCATCCATAAAATCTGATCCGAATTTGGACATCATGGCTTAATTTCACTTAACCAAGATAACTGATAACTGGAAAATTGTATTTTGCAGTCAGGCTTGTCTGAAGCTTTGGTCGTTTGGGGGATGTGTTTTAATCGTGTATTTCTCTTTTCAAGTGCTTGTGGTGATATTGTCAATTCCTCACTGCATCTCAGATTAGGTACAGCCTAGACCCAGGCTTCAAAGAAGGCTTCAGGATGCTTAACCTTTGAGGCTTCACTTCCAGTGGACCCCTAAATCACTAAGTTTGCAGGTCTCCACTCAACTGCCATTTGCAGCTAATTAAAGTCAGTCCAATTACTTAAACAAAATCTTTCTTAGTGATGTAAATGCAAGGTAGGGTCTTCCCTTCTCTCCCACACCTCTGATCCCCAAAATAGAATGTGAACCTTAAGAAACTGCAAGAAATGTTTTACTTTCTGCATGGAAAGCCCTTTTCTTTGCCTTAGGGGTGTGGTTCCTTGCCCTTGGATGGCAGATTCAGTGCTACTGAGCTGCCAGAAGCTGACCCAAATAGTCTCATTCTCATGTTCCATCGTTTTCACAGGGCATTGCAAGACTTAGTTGGGTGTATGTGTGTTGTATGTGCTTGTGTATGCGAGGGGATACAATGGAAGTCTGTATGAATACCAATCCTCTTCTAGTTTCCATAATATCTACTCCCATATTGAGGGAAAACCATGTCTAGAGAAATAATGGTAAAAGAAAGATACTTGCACATTTGCTTTAAAGTTACAGATTTGTCTTCAGTGAAACAAATCCTCATGAAGAGCAATGTGATAGAGAGGAACAAATCCAATTTACCATAGGTAGGGGTTGGGTATCAGATAGGTATTCTCCTTGTTGTTGCTATGTTTACCTTTTTTATCTCTAACCCCAGGAACCTATTTCCAAGTTTTCTGGCAGTCTGTTTGATACTGACGACAGCATGAGAGATCAAAGAAACACCAGAACAGTTCTTCAAGAAAAGCACAAGTTGGCAATGAAAGGGAAGACTCTTTCAGGGACTAACATTAAGGTGCAGCCACCCATCTCAGCAGCAGGCAGCTTCCCCAGTGAGAGTGGACGCATCCTGGAGGAATCAAGGGCAGTCGATGTGCCACAGGCCCCGCTGAAGGTATTAAACTGCTGCATGGGCTGGGCTTTTTGATGGGGGGGCTCTGTGTGTCTGTGGGGAAGCCCTTACGTCCATGGGGAAGTCCACTTCTTGTGCGAGGCAATTTATGAAAGATGCAAAGAAGAGGGAATATTGCATAGTAGATGTCTGTGATTTCTCTTTCACAGAGCTGAGGTTTGTCCTTGTGCCCCCTGGCTTATATGGAAAAAAAGTTTTACATACTTTGTACTGCTTTGTACTTTGTAGCCATTCAATACTGACTCATTTTATATATCCAGCTTTGGTACTGTAAGGTCACCCCGAGAGTGTGTGCATGTGGGCACTCAGCTAAGATTTCATTTAGTCCGTGGAACAGTGGCATGGCCTTACCATCATGGCATGAGAAAGCCTCCATCCCACGAAAAAGGATGAAAATTTATTAGAGAGAACTGCAAGGCTTGGGCTGAAGTTTATGGAGAAAATTGTACCCTGAACTCAATGGATATATCCCGTCTTGGCACGCTCTGGAGCACATGAGGAGAAAATGTGCTTTATGGGTTGGCTCACAGGGGTCTCCCAGTACAGATTGCACCTCTGCTGACCACCCATGGGCAGGAGATGCAGAATCTTGCAGCAGCCCTAGGGTCACAGGATGCAGCACCAGGAAAAGCAGCTTACCATGTGTTGCACCAGTGCTGGGACCTGTTGGTGGCATGGGCCAGTATGAGGGCATGTTAAGGCTAAGCACCCAGCTTGTAGGTGGCTTTCAATTGACTGATAGGGTATTGAGAGCAAGCAAATCAGACTGTAGATGAGGTTCTAAAGCAAAGGTTTTTTTATAAACTCATGAAAAAGTATTTACTTTTCGCTCCTCCTGTATACTGGCATTGTTGCCATTTTGAATGCTCAGTAAATCAGTGGGTTTTATGAAACAACTGGTCTGGTCAGCAGCCTTATATATTTTTTGCATGACTGTCAAACCTGGAGAAATAATGCATTCTTTGTGTTATTAAAGAGTAAAGACTAGTCTTACATATGCCAGTGTTGAAATACAGCACTATTTTGATCTGGGTTGAGCTCTACAGGGGCAAAGCTGCTGGTGTTCAGAATGGGAGGTAAGTTTTCATTGTTCATGTAATTAATAGGCATTGTTCATGTCATTAATCAGGCACTTACCCATTATAATTCTTTTCCAGGTAACCATTACTGTGTGCAGTCAAATGGGGAGTCTTGGTATTAGCATTGCTGGTGGAAAGGGCTCATCTCCATGTAAAGACAATGATGAGGTGCATTTCATCACTCAAAATTTATCTAGTAAACATGAGAAAGAAACTGATGAGCAGTTCTATGAAGCTATTGTGTTTCGTTGTTTTCTGTCCGAGGTTGTCAATGTAACGTCACTATCTTTGTAATAAAGTGAACAAGAGTAAAGGTTATATTTCCTGAAGTAGAAGCCAGCAGTAGGTTTTTATGGGGAAGCTCCTGGAGGGATGATTTTGAAGAGAAAACCCGATGTAAACCATTGATTTTCCAAACACAACCTGTTGTCTGAAACACTGTGTTCTAGTTTCTGCTTTCTACCTCAGTTTGGGGTCACTCCCTTGGCAATCCATATCTCTCCCATCCCATTTGCTCCTTCCCAGGAGCTAACTTCATTTGAGAGAAGTGTTTCTCACATCTTCTCCCTTAATTATCATTTAAATAAATCTTTGTTTCTCAGTCTGTCCCTCTTGGCACAATAAACAATTAATGACTTTTTTCATTGTCATATGTGTCAGCTATGGAGACTTTTTTCTCTTCCTAATTTGCTAAGACATTTAGTTGTTCTTTAAGGAGAGGCAGCAGAACAAGAAGTCCTGCAAATTAATTGCTTCCTGTTTGCTTTTGACATCTAAGAACACTGCAAGAAACCCTGTCAGGCCTGAAACCTGTCTTTTGTGTTACCAGGGGATCGTGATTGCACGGCTGCAGAAAGATGGTCCAACAGACTTGGCTGGGGTACAAGCAGGAGACAGAGTGGCAGAGGTAGATGGCTTGTTTGTCAGTGTGGAGTGTGTTCTGTTGTTATCTTCAAATCAAATCACTCAGAGTTGGGAAATTTGAGATCTAGATCTAGGCTTGCCTTAGGTTTGTAGATACTTCCTAAACTACATTATAAAGAAATAATAATAACATTAAATTATTGCATTCCTTCTTATTATATTCTGGTTTTCAGATCTGTATGTTCAAAGTGTTCACTTAAATGTCTGATTTTTAAAGCAAAATAATGGTCTTAGTAAGCAGTTATGTAAGCACAAATGCAGTTGTACTTGGTCCAAGAAGCTTTATTATGACATTGTATTAGATTTACCAGATGAGTTCATTTCAGTTGTTAACAAAGAAATAGAAACTAGATGAGCTTGTTTCTCAGAGGTAATTTTTGGTTGAGAGAGAACAGCTCAAAGTAACTCCCCTGATGGAGACTTACAGTGCCAAGTGCCAAAGGATAAAAGTGCCTCTCAGGCTGCTCCACCTAAGCCTGATCTTTCCTAGCAGAAGCCACTCTCTTGAGCTTCAGAGGTTCCCAAGATCACGTACAGTTTTGTGATACATATTTTTAACTTACTGTTTGTTTTTCACCTGCTGAGAAAGGTGGGGTGGGAGGAGAGCATCTGTGAAATTGCTTTGAGGTGAAACTGGTCTGTAATTATTTTTTCACCTCTTGTTCTCTTAAGCTGTCATTTATACTTGCTTAAGTTAATTTTTACTTCAGCACACTCCTTCTTGAATTTTAAGGTAGAATAGAGCAGGTAATATTTTATGTCTACTACATTGCCAGGAATAGGGATACAAACTGTATCAGCCAAAGTCAAATTAATGATAAAGTTAACCTACTAATTTTGTAAAACTATACTATAGACTGATTAATAGAGGATTGTGTTACACAATGCAGATATGGAAGTTAATTTGACATTTTTCTAAAAGGTTAATTACAGATAGAATTTGGTATAATTTTATCTTTTTTATTTTACGAAAAGATTATCCTTATCTAATTTTTATATTTTAACAAACATGAAAGAATAAAATAATTTTTTATATATTTCACATTATCGGATGATAAAGGAGAAAAAAACCCGACAGGCTTTTTAGTTGCTTTATCTTTAACTTCTGAGCAAAGTTTCTGGTAGAGGCAGGATCTTAAATATCAGCTGCTTTGCTTAGCTTCCTCCATGAGGCTATAATTCGTTCTTATTTTGGAGGCTATTTGAAATATACAAGCTACAGAACAGACATTAGCCTGTTCATTTAATGAATAGTGAAACAAGTGAAAAAGAGAAGAAATTTCCATTGCATAATGTTTTGTTCTGTTGTTATCCTACTAATAGTTATGATTTCTGTCTCCCACAAGATGGCACAATCTTTCATCTATTTAAAGAATGTGTATGTGTGTGTGTGGGAAATAACCTCTTTTTTAATGTGTGGGAGATGAGAAGCAATTAATGCATTTAGGTGTGCCATAGGAGTCCTAATGTTTTGACCATAGGCCTAATCTGTGTACAAATAACCAGCATTTTTCTCTTGATACTATGTGTTACAACTGCTTATTGTTGAACTGACCATTTCAACAATTCAAATATACAGTATGTTCATCAAAAAGGGCATATAGCAAGAATTACAACATTTGCTTTCACTGTGCAATCATATATAATGATAGGGCCAAGCATTTGTATACTAACCTGAGAGGGAGAGAATTCCCTTCTTAAACAGCATTCAGAATAAAAATGTGCATTTCTGCTGCTTTTTCTTTAAAGGCATCCCTCGTTTCAGAACCCAACACTCTTGATGCTGGTCCCATTGAAGCTTCATCCAAGGGCAGTCCCTTCCCAACAGTAAACCACATCATAACAGTAAGTAAGACCGTCCCAGTGAGTAACAAATCATTCTTAGCAAAGTACTTTGTGTTGTCTGTCATTAAGGCTAGCAAATACAGTAAAGACTGGCACAATACTTGTTAGCAACTCTGTAAGAGGGGAACACCTACCAAAGCTTAGTGATCCTATCAAGTGTTTACTTGGCTGTCACTGCAGCTGGGATGTGGCTTCCGATGGAGTTCATCTGGATAAGCACCAGACCAGAGCTTTTGAAGCACTCTGTTTTGGAGGCTTTAAGAGTAATGTCCATTCCCTCCAGTTTGAGTGTTTATTCTGTTGTCTGGACTCTCTTTCTAGCTAATGGAAGGAGCAGCATTTCCAGGAGGCCTCTTTTAGGAGAGATGTTGAGCTGCTACCTGGAGGTGACCATTTAGATTTTTTGACTCAAGGGGGAACTTGCATGACAGGCTAAAACCGCATGCCCATATTTTAGGTGGCTATTTTCAGATGAGATTAAACCTCTCACATGTGCCACAGGACACAGCTGAGCCTGCAGGATGGCTTTAAGAAATCTGATCCACTTTTGTTAACTCTCTAAATCTCAACTCTCTGAAGACCAGTCTCTGATGGTCCAATCATGACCATCTATGTGCACACCTGAAATTATGGCTTTATTAGGGAGATACAATAAGATCAAGACGTCTGAATGATTAAGGTCAAAAAGTAACTTACTTGTATTAGGCCTGAAGTACGAGGAAGCAACAACTGTTTCTCCTACAGCAAATGCCTGAAGAGTGCTTTGTTTGATTCCTCTTCCAGCCTTTTTTTATCCTTTTCCAGGAAGGCCCTTCACAACCCAGCTAATGGCAAAGTGAAAGTTCACCTACTATATAAAAGACTATAATCAAAGACCACATTCAGTTTTTATTAACCATACACATTTTTTTTTTAAATAATGTGATTTGTTAGTTGGCTGAAAAATAAGCAAATAGACCACACAAATTTGGTTTCCTCCAGTTTCCTGTGTGAATTGCTATTTAAGGAGGGATGAGCTTCAGCTTTTGTCTATATGGATGGACCAACAAAGGTTTTCTTTTCTATTCAGTTGCTTAAAGAAACTTATTTTGGGGGCTGTGGTCTCCAGCATCATCTTGTGAAACATTTAGACCACTTTTATTTTCCAGAGCAAAATGCTTCTATAATTTGTTTTGGTCCAGCTCTACTTGGTAGCTGTTTCTTACACTCTTAACCCACACCGCAAGAAGCACAAGGTTTCCTGCTGGAAGAACCACTGTTGAAATTGTTGATTCTCACATTGCTAGGGGCCTGGATCTGTTGTAGTGTATCTGAATTTTAATGTTTTCAGTTGAAAAGAGGAAATGACTGGTTTTTATGTTGTATGCCAGTTGGAAAATAATGTCTCCCTTAAAGCTGTTCAGCTGTGAGAGGAGGAGGAGGAGGCAGATTACATCAAGATACTTACATTAGAGCATGGTGGACAGAGGGCTGAATATGTTCCAAGTGTCTAAAGTAGCCAAAGTATGTGTTCTTCTGTGGAGAAACAGTTGTATTTTTGGGTGGGTTTTTTTTTTTTTTTTTTAAATCTTTATCAGAACCTATCCAATTGTGTAGTTATTGCCTTTAACCTAGAGCAGGTTTCATCAGTTTTAGGGATTATGGACTTTTGCGGAGTATCCTGCTGGCTCGGGAACTGGTCAGTATCTCATCTTCTCTCACTCTTGGCTTTCTCTCGTGAAGTTCCTCTTATTTCTCAGTAACTGTCTTATCTGAAAAATGTTTGCATCCTGGCTTCTTACAGAGGACATGCTTTGCATGTTCAGAGAAGCAGATGGCAGTAGGACCTTAATGCAGAATCTTCTTTGCTAGGAATCTAGGAAGGTTTGTTTCCTTCATATTTCTGACTAGGTTTCAGGAGAAGATGGGTGCATCTGCATCAGGGGAGGGAAGGAGAGAAGCACGTTGTCAAAGAAGCCAAAGGCTCTTATTATTCTTCCTGTAAAAGCTGAATTATGTGCTGGGTGTATGTCATCACTGTTCCTTCCCTCCAGCATAGACTCAGTCTTAATCTATTTTTTTATTGAATTTGAATAAACATTCTCTTTGCATATGCTGTGATAATATTAGTCTCTTACTTGCTAGCCATAGCCCTCTATCCATCTCTTTTCATTGCCTATCCCATCTCCGAGCCTGATGCTCTGACATTATAAAGGGCAATGCTGCTACCAGATTCAGGTTTCCTCTTTGTTCTCTGTGTGCTTGGTTGCTCTAACTTATTCTAAAAGGCTCATGTGAATTGTTAACACATCCAGTCAAACTCAATTTGAAACCCTTTGTTCCAGCTTTAAGGTTCCATAACAGTGTGAATGATCAGTGTTTTATTGGACAGAAAATGAAAAGTTCTTTCATGCAAAGTCATTGTTTTGCAAAGGAAAAATGGGAATTACCCTTGGTTTTAATATGGTTATTTTATTGAAATGCAGAGGCCCCAGAACTTTAATTACAATTACAGTACTTTTTTACATACTGTATTTTATAGACTTTTCTCAGCTATGCTAATCACACCAAAAATATAGAATCCTTTATTTTACTTTAATGAGTACATATAAAACCAAATTAAACAGTCTTTGGAATTTTAAATTGTAATATTAATATAAGAGCATGTATGTAAATATGGGCATCAAAAGATGACAGATTAGAAGCAGAACTATCTACGCAAACTGCGTGTAAAATACTGCATACCTAACTACAGCTAGGAGGAAAATAATGCAGGATACAAACGCTGGCAATAGTGCCCCCTGCTGACAGAAGGAACTTCAGCTTGGACTTCATTTCTGGTTCTCTATTTTTCTATCTTCTGCCCTCTGCTCCTTATTTCCTACTCATCCCCTCAAACACAGAACAAGCTCTGCACAGTCTTTCTCCAGAAAAAATACTTTTATTCGAACTCTGACTGAAGTTTACAATGGGTATTCTCTGACTGAATGGAGAGCATTGCCAGGTTTCAGCATCTCCTATCACTTCATGACATGCATCATCATGTCATCTCTTGGATCCATTTTTTGGGCTATTAACACCATAAGGGTATTGGGGACTTTCTAATTAATATAAAATCTCTCAAAGGATTGGACAAATCTGAAGAACTTCTTCAAGCTAAAAAAAGCCAAATGTTTTAGTTGTTCTGCTAAAAGTTTAGAGATAGCAAATTCTGACTCAGAACTAACTCACTTCAAAGTTTAAATTCTTCAGTTTTGCAGAGCTTGTAATTAACAATGCTAAATAGGAAAAACCTTTAAAAAATAAGTAATTAATTGATCTGTTCAAGATACCATATTGGAATACCTCAAAATTACAGAAAAAAATCTATGAAGTAAACCCAGCTTTTGGTAGACAGTACAAGCCCTTTAGACAACATAAGCAAAAACACATACGAGAAACAAGTAGACTCAAGCAAGGTATCATGCTGTAGGACATAACATAGTATTTGAGAATGAAAGAGGATAAATATTTGAACAATCACACAAATGATCAGCATCTCCCCTTGTGAAATGCGTCCTCATGGACTCTGTAGGAATTCAGCAGAGGAGGTGGCTGTACTGCATTCCTGCAGGTGTTCAGGTGTGACCGCTGCCTTTCATAGGGGTGGTGAGCTTTCTTCAAAGTCAAAGGATTGGTAACTTGGGCCATGGGTAGCACTACTTATGGGAGCAATACCTTTTAAGTCTTCCAATGTGATAAAAAGAATGTGTTTTCTTCAATGTTTTTATAGCATCAGGCCATCAATGATTTCACAGAAAGCACTTGAATGAAAATCTATGAAGTACCAATTTCCAGTTTCAGGGAAATCATTATCCAGTGGTACATGAGAAGATGAAAGAAATGGAGGAATGGCAATTTTCATAAGAAGCTGGAATTATATAAAAGACTTTTATGGCCAGCAACATTGCAGATATGACATGATGGACACTGATCTTTCATTTTTGTCTGCTATGAAATACAATGTTGAGTTTTACTTAACTCCCTTGCCTTGTGCATTGCCCTTTGGAGTCACTGAACTGGATAGGAAGAACAGAAAGGAGCTTTGCTCTAAATGTGACATGCCCAAATGTTATATCTTCTACACTCCGGGAGACAGATAAAACATTAAAAGGGCTCACATGCTATCCCAATAAAAAGGGAGAAAATACCCAGTGTTAAACCTGGCCTTTAAAGGAGATCAATCTCCAGGATATTCACACAGAAGAAATTTTAGGGTAGAACAAATGCAGTGGCATTTGTCTAATGCATTGAATCACCAGAAAACCATGCTGAGCTGAAGTAGATTTCAGATCAAAACACCAGTGTAGAAAGAGCAACGAGCTCAGGGAAGAGGGATGGGCTGCTCTGGGCTCTCAATGGGATGCTGCATTCAATACCAAGGCAGCATATTTGAAAACAGTGCCAAAGCTCAGGCATGAGTCTTTAACTGTGCTTGAGAGCAGTGTGGCTGCTCCAAGTGTAAGGAATTATGTGCTGCCTACTTTCAACCCAGAGCAGGTGCTGTCATGAGCCAGTGGCCCCATGAACGCAGCAGCATGGGCCACTGCTTTCCTTGTGCAGAAGTCTTCAGCTGCACAGCATAATGAGGAGCTTCTTCCATGCCTGACCATAGATTTATCTTCTCCAGAGTGCAAGAGAGGTTTATACCTGTCTCTCCATCTGACTTCACAATTCCTAGAGTTTGGCCACAAGCTTCGAAAGCAGTGAAATAACAATGTAGTGCATCAGAGGAAGGGATGCAATCAAGGATTTCCAAGACCAGGAGTGTTAGGGATGCAGTATGAAACACATCCTAGTTAAAATGTTCCTGGTAATATGCTATTAAAGGGAAGCTGTGTCAAATGCCTGGGTGGGGTTTGCAAATACATATGGTTTCATACATGCTGCTGTTCATTAGGTGTTTCCCGTGGTTCTGCCTCAGCCCCTGCCCCAGCCTCCCTCCCTTGCGGCACCTTGGCTACCTTGCCTGCTTCTGCAGTGAGGTTGCTTGTGGGTAACAAATTCAAGAGGAGTTAATTAGATCTCTTTGTCCCTCTTTAAATAGTATTTCCTGTATGTTTTATTTTGGAGAGAAGGTTGCTTTTGTCCTTTATCTCTGTCTTTGTGAGCAACACATCGTATCGCTTTAATGAAATAGCCTACTAGATGCCAGTTTGGGCTGAACTGTGCAGCAGTTGATCAGCTCATTCTCTGTTGTTCTTGTTGAATGCATTTTGGCACCTTTTTTAAAAAATATTATTTAAAAATCCAGTTGTGTAACACTTTTTCAGGCATGACTCAATGCTCTCCTTCACTTAAAATTTGATTTAGACAGTTTCTTCCATAAGTATGGTCATTACCAAATGCAGCCTTTCACATCTAGCAAAGGCATGTTTGAACGGTTTAGTGGGAAGTCTCAATTTCCTGTTGCTCAAGTCTAAAATAATGCTGCCATCAGCAGTGATGATAAAAAAGGTAAAATTAAGTGTGAAATCATTGCATTATTCATGAGGTTTATGCAAACCCCTGCAAATGCTCTCAGCTGGGTAGATGATTTTACTTCCCCCTGTTTACACCAGTGCTGAGGCTTGTACCCTTCAATGAAGATCAGTTGTTAAGTCAAATATGTACTGTTCGGATATATGGAGTTGAAGTAGGCAGGCTTCCCTAGTAGAGGTATTTCCTTGCTGAGGAATATTTTCTTTAGAAACTGACCTGTTTGAACTAGGGTTAAAAATTTGTCTGTCTTTCTTCCAAAAGGCTAATCCAAATAATTTCCCCTTGCCCCTATTCTTTCAGACTTGGTCTTTTCATGTGTCTGATCACCTTCTGGTTCATAGCCTCTCTCCCCAGCGGCTGGCCTTGCTTGCAGCTGTGCTTTGCGCTGTCGCTGCTGGTTATGCCTTTCATGCGAAGCTCAGGCTTTCTGTGACTGTGGCCTTGAGAGATTTATTTTGCTGCTAAGATTGGAGTATGGCCCTGTGAGGGGGGAGATCAGGGAAAGGAGAAGACTTATGAAAGAGAAAAAAGGTGGTAGGGTTTGTTCTGTTTGGATTTGTTTTGAAAAGGTTAAAAAAGACATAATGAGCTGTTCTTCACAGACTGTTCTGCAGCCTTTTGGACAAACATTTTTATTACAAGTGGAAAAGGAAAGCACATGTGCACAACAGGAAGTTAAAAACTGTTGGATGTTAACCTGTTTGCAGAGCATCTCATTTATTATGCTTTAAGAAGATGCTTTCAGCTGAAGGATCATAGGTAATTGCGGGTTTGTTCCTATCTTATTTCTATATGAAAGAATTTTTGCAGCCAGTACCACAGCTGAATTGTCCCAGGTTATTTAGGTAGATTTATTTTAGGGCTTC
>JAOSLQ010021014.1:0-20693 GCA_025629905.1 Lorius lory | reverse complement strand
GGAGCAAGGGGGGGGGAGTGAGTGCACGAGCTGTGCAGTTTGGTTTTAAACCACAACAAAAGACTACATTCAACTTCAGGAGCTCCCAGATGAACAATGTGTGGAAAATGACAGAAGCTAGAAAAGGCAGTACAAGTCCACAGTGCAATTTCCAGACATAATTTATGTGAGAGGGGCTTGAATTTTGGTCCCGTAGAATGGAAGGGGTTCACTATAATGATTATAGTACTTGCTATGCAGGAGTGCCTCCCTCTCGAGGAACTTTACTAATCTTTTTAATTTCCAAAGAAGGGCCCATTTAGAACAAAAAAATCACTCCCCAACCAACCAAAGAAACCCCTATCTAATTCCTATAATTGTATTCCAGAGGCATCAGTCATAACTTTAATATTATTAGGTCTCTGCAGAGATGTGTTTACAAGACAGTGTTTACAAATATCACACTTTACTGAACAATTGACACATGTATTAGTTTCCTGGCTCTCAGTTCATAAGCTTGACAAGCAAGAAGCAGTGACAACAAATCAAATAGAGGTTCCAGGACACATCAGGCATTCTGAAGATACTTGGGCATTTAATTACTTACTACCACCCACTTAGGTTACACATAGATTGCTTTAGATTCAATCAGACAGCGACAATGTTTATTTTGTCATTGAACAAGTGAACACCTACAACCTAATAACCAGGGCAATAACTATGCCATGCCTTCCCCCTTGCCCTCCCTACCCCACTCTTTCAAACCTCTATGCTTGGATGTGAGACTACTGTTTAAATTAAAAATCCTAATATACCAGGAAAAGATTTTTCTGCAATAACCATCCTACAGAAACTAGCACAGTGTCACCTCCTAAGTATTTCCCTTCTTTATCTCACTCTTCTTTTTCCCTGTCACTCAGAACCTTAAAAAAACGTACTCAGAACTGTCTAGGAAAAAAAGGATTAAAAAAAAACCAAACAACCAGACAAAACGAAACACCAACTTCAAGACCTCATCAGACCCACTGTGTAGGTTAGTTGGGGAACCAGAAATGTTCCCAGTTTTACAATGCTGGACATCTGCATGAAGCTTCTGCAATTCACAAATGAGTTTGAGAGAAATATTGTTCTTTCAACAACGATTTTTAAGTTTTCCATTTAGAAATGTAGCTGACAAAACTGATGCATGCTAATGCTTTTCAAATTATAAGGCATCTCAAACAAGAGAAGTGACTCAATCCATGTGATTAGGAACAAGCACCAAGCATCATTTCAAAAGCTTATGGTTAAAACTTCTATAATATAGATGAACAGGAAGAATTTCAAACCTATTTAAAGTGAAACTCCAATACCCCAGAAGGCAAAAAGTCTGAAAAATTTTTGAAAAATTATTATATTTTCATTTCATTTCCTGCTGCTCTATACAACTCAAAGGCCTTGGAGAAAAATGCTGTTCTTCAGTCATACACAGGTAAGAGCGACTGTAATGTGAATTAACTCATTTTCTGTATCTTACAAATAGTATCTTTCAAAAAAATTCTATTGATTTGCATTTTTTAAAAAAATATTGTACTCCAGTCTCTTAATAATGTTATAAGTGCTGTGCGATAAGACAAATGAGCTCTAGTATCACACAGAAGAATATCTTTCAAGATACAATTACATTATAAAGGCGAAAAGTAGATATGCCATATACGTACTTTTTTTATTATTATTATCCCAGGTATTTTAAGACATTCTTAACATTTAAAATAGTGAAGATTTTGCCCAGTGGGGGATGTGGCTGTGCAGTAACAACTTGTCGGGATTTTTTTTAAAACTCTTAAAGCACTTGAAATAATATGCATCTTCAGCCTTAATTTTCTGGTTACAGATGTGGTTTAGCTTTTTTTATGCTCCTGGTTTTAAGACATTTATATTTAAAAAGTGAGCACAGGCAGCATAGCGTGCCTGCTCTAATGTCACTAATGGAACTTAAATGATTCTCTTTTGGCAATTTAGAGTTAGTTCCTTTTTCTTTTTTTTTTTATTTTATTTTTTAAATCTAATACTTTGTGGGGAACTTCCAGCTCCCTCAAACTATTAATTTACACACAGAAAGGTACAAAAAAAGAATAGGAAATAAAATATTTGTGTCTATGCAACACTTTCAATTTCTAGGATGCTTCCAACCTTTCTAAGGAAGCCAGTTGGCTTCTCACTCCAGTAAGAAGCATTAGGTGGTAGCATTACACCTCAAGGTACACAAGAAGACATTTCATATTGCAGCAGAACTTGGAAAACCCACTTCATTATCACTACTCATTAGCCTTGAACTTCAACTATTAGAGAGAAGAATGAGCCATAAACAGGCTACTACTGTTAAACTTTAATTTTACTGCAAAAAGTGGGAGAAATATTATAAAAGGCACCAGGTTTTCTTCTAAAAGTAGTTACTTTTCTACTGCTTCTACAGGCACCTTGATTGGGTATACAGAAGAGAACAAAAATAGCAAGATGCAGGAAAAGGCATGGCAAAAGCTTTGGAGATTTTCCATGGCTATTGCAGCCCAGGACAAAAGAGAAGCCACAGTTCTGAGAAATGGTCAAATCAGAGGGGAAGGAGAGAACTGACTTTTCTGCATGGGCAAACATGGATTCTCTTCCTTGAAGCAACAAAAGAAATAAAAGCTACCAGGAATTTTCAGGAGGGAATAGAAGGGCAAATTAAATCTCTTCATAGAAAATGTTTGTGTTGCCCCTCTGGACTCAGTGAAGAGGATTTCAGGTCCATGCCTTAGCTAAGTGCAGCTGTTAGCCTGGGGCAGTACAGCATCATGAGAGAAAGCAGACTTACAAACAGGACTGTCTTAACTTATTAAAGGTGCAAGGTTAATACCGGCAACACACTTGGGGGCTAAGACACTTCAGCAATCAGCAGCACATTTAACTCCAGTAGATCAACTTTAGTTATAAACTGAAATTATAGGGAAAAAAAAAAAAAAAGAAAAAATAAAATCTATATTCAGTGGAAACCTGAAAGGAGTCGAGAAAGCAGCATTTCAGCCTGCAGGTTTTTGCCATTATCATCTCATTTCACTCACACTTATATATCCCTTTGAAAAACACTTAAAAATACAAGAAAATATTTTTATGTTTGTGTTGTGGAAACGCTCTATAAACCTCTACATTTTCAGTAATTTAAGTGTGAACACAGGGAATGGGGACAAGCCACATTGTGATTGCTAGGTACTAAAGCATTAGTTTAACATTAAAAAAAACATAATCTTATCCTGTTTTGGTGCTAGCAACTTGATGAATTAAAAAATTAAAAATACAGTAATACTTAAGAATTCCAGGCTTCCTATGTTAAACCATAATACCACAAAGAAGTAGCAGTACTGCATTTTTAATCTGAAACCAATGAGATTCAAAATAAGTGTTTCAAAGACTACAGGAAATAGTGGCAGAATTATATTAAATAAGTATTTTCAGGAATTTGAAATGTGTTCTCAAACCTGTTGTTCAGTTGAATTTTCTGCAAAAAATCCTTTCCCCACAAAACGCAATGTTTTGTTGTAACATCAACAGCACCAAAAAACAAAAAAAAAATAGCAGTATGAAAATAAATAATTAAATACAACTTGAAATTGTGAGATAAATAAAATACCCTCAACACTTGTGAAGTGATTGTATTTAATGTTTGAATGCAGTAAACTTTTTCCAGGAGACCCTTATAAGAACTTATTTTTTACATACAAGTCAAGGAAACAGCTATTGGCTTCTCTCCTCCATCACTCATTACTCTGTGCGTAACACTATTTGAAAAGACTAGAAAGGAATAAAAATCTTGTGCTTTTCTTCATGGGAAACAGCATCAGTGATCAGCTTTTTGGTGAGAATGCACTAGAATAATGTGTACTGCCTAAAATATTACAAATAATCTAATGGATTCCTAAATGACCTTGTCTTCCCTTGTTCCTTCCGATCTCTCTGATATTAAAATAATTCAGTTCAAAAAGTTGTCTAAGTCTCTGTTTTCAAGAAATCACCAAATGAGCACAACTGCATCTGTTGGTTTCAGATACACATATGAAGTAATTTATGTTCAGCTACAAGAGCAACAGATAAATATTTATACGAAGCCATACGCATATTTTATATTGGCTTTTACATTGGAGAACATTGTTCTTCATCTCAATCAGAAGAGTCATCTTAGATTTCAGATAAAAATAACAAGTATTTGAAAAAAATTATCTGAATATTAGAGAACACTTAATAAATTAAGTAGTCTATTTCACATGAATGCATATAAATATTCTTATAGAGAAAGACTGCCTTTGCATCAGAAATGCAAGCCGGTTTTCTTTTTAGTTTTGATTACCATGTAGTCAGCACATGATGGCTTTTCCTCAGTGAAAATATAATTTTTTGCATTAATACTATTAATGCTTTTAATTTTTTTTCAGCAGCATAAATACTTTTATCCAAGTAAAATGAATCAAACTTTGAGAGGAACTCAAAGAGAACACAGCAAGGAATATTTTTTCAGTGAGAATCTGGCAGCAGCTGCACTGGAGGTGCCAGACTGGTGGCCCAGGAGACTGGGTCAGAGCAATATCCAACATCCATCTCCCTGTCCATAGCAGCAGCACCTTCACCAATGCAGGCAGCAGACGTACACCTGTGCAAATGCCAGCACTCAGGCAGGATGCTGGAAACAAAAGCCACAAACGCATGCACTATGGAGCAGGATGCAGAAGCATGGCTTTTGCAGCTTGTGTTACAGCTGAAGTCAAGTTCTGGGAGGAAATGGGGAGGAGAAAAAATGCTGGCTTTGTGGCCGATACAGTATTTTATCAGAACCCAACCACATGGTTAAAAGACAAGAGCTAGTTTAGGAAAGATACGGACATAGCACAACAAAAGCAGCCCTGAATCTCCAGAATGCTGCACAAAATGCAAGACTTCACACAACATCCATGGCAAGGAAGTCTGTGTCCTGACAAAGACTTCTTTGAAATCTTAGCAGAGCAATATACAGAATGAGATTTAAAAAAAATTATTTGGCTCAGCAGACAAAATAGACAGTAATAATCTCATTGCTCTCCACAAAATCTACTGATTTTATAGTATCCATCACTGCAGGGTTTTTTTTTATATAAACTTTGGGACTTGGTATTTGGTGTCTCCACTATTGCATGGAATATGTGCTATTCCAGAAGAGCAAGCCAGACTGGATTTGAACCGCAAAACATCTCCAGCAAACCTCTTGCCTTTACTGCAACTGACACCAAGAGTAGTTATTTCAGCTCTGACCATCAAAGTATTCTGTAGGCTACAGAAAAGTTACCTAAAATTCTCAATAGTAGTACTCAATGATGATTTACTCCATTTTTAGCACCATAATTCCTGCCAGCCAGTTAAAAAAAAAGCACAACTGTATCACTGACACATATCAATATGGGTAGATAAAATGTTTTCCTGATTAATTATACATCACTGCCTGTGTCTTGGTAATGGAGCTTTGACTGGAAAATATTTGAAACCTTTCCATGTGAATGCAGTATATTTCTATTCTACTCATTAACATTCCAAGCAATTTTCTGCTTGTTGGTCAACTTTCCATTTTAATAAATACCAGAAAATGAGGATGATTACATGGATCTTGGCAGGTACAGGTCTTCTGTTATGACACCATTCTCCACAAAGACTTCATCGAGCTACAATACTGTGTTCTATTCGTTGTGGCACTACAAAATTCAGTAAAACAGGCGGAAAACAAACAAACAAAAAAACCCACAAAAAACCAAAACAACAACAACAACAACGACAAAAACACACCACTAAAAAAAACCCAAACATCCACAAAAAAAAAACAAAATTCTGGAAGAGCTCTGTTGTACAGTACCTAAAATATCAGACTTCCTCCCTTCCATCCAAGAAAAAATAAGGCATAAAAAGAAAGAATAGACAACTATAGGCCTAAACTTTCACACATAACAGTTAACAGTAATTGTTGGAGGGTCTAAATCTCATGTGAAATGCCAAGAGACAGAAATGCCTCCCCGAGGCAGAAAAAGCAGTATCTTTCTGCATCCCATTTTAAATAAAAAAGCTGTAGTAAACTGATTACTACTGCTGTGCAAATGAAACTGTCACTGGGTACACACAGCAGTTATATAAATGGAGAAGTGCAGCAAATACGCAGGCCATAGACTTTGGAGCAAGTGCTGAAGGAGATGCAGGAGGCACTGCTTTCTGTCTCATTCTGCCAGCAGGGCCACAGCTGTGGGAGCACAACTACACACCAAGTCCTGCAGATGAGCCCCATTTGAGGAACATCAGAGCCAACAAAACAGGAAGGAGGACATGGTTCTGAACCCATCCAGCAGGAGATATTAAACATATTTGGTAAGTTTTATATTACAGCTTAAGACTAAAGTCAGATATGCCAAATGGGGCCCAAGACCTTTCATGGCGTTGCAGCAATCTTCTGGTTTTCTCTTGTTTCTCAGAAACAGTTCTGAGACCCTTGACAAACCAATCCAAGCATGCAAAGTAGACATATGACAACCAGATGGCCCATACCCTCACACTTCAACATCCATATGCTTCAAATGCATTTTCAAATTGCTGCTGAAGAGTTGTGGTTTAGAGCTGTTAAGATCCTACTTGGCAGGAAAAATCTTCACGGAAATTGGAAAAACCCTTTTCACTATAGAAAGATCTCAATAACCACACGCTATATTACGACTTAATAACAAATTACTGATTTGCTGCATACCTATGAAGCAGCAAACAATTTCAGTTCCCTCCAGTGTCCTACTGATAACACTACTTTTTTTTACCTGTTGTTGGGGGAACAAGTCTGAGTAAAAAAATATTCTTGTGATTGTACTATTCTGGTTGACAATACTGGACACAGAATTGATAACACTGAAAAATACTAATAAAATAAATGTTATAATTTTTGGTGATCCATTTATTTCCAGATTAAAAGCCAACTGTATTAAATAAAAATACTTCAAACTTTCAATTTTCTACAAAACATTAAAGCCTTTTGAGCCACAAGGCGTATAATAGTCAAAACCATAATAATTTCAGTAAGAGTAATTAAAGAAAACTGTATATATTTTATAGAATCAAAATTGCATCTTTATAAAAGCTTAAAACCAGTTTTTATTTTTATTTCAGCTAAGTATTCCTGAACCCACAGACCACAGGACTAGTTATAGATGAAACCTGAAGTACTGGTATTCAGGGGGCCAAGGTCTGCAAGGAAAGTAGACTCCTAGGCAAACTAAAGCTGGGGGAAAAAAATAGCTTCCTTTATTTTTTTTCCTGTATTACAAATTATAAAGCCACATTCCTTGGATTAGCAATATTTATTCTTTATGACCCCATTAAATCATAGAATTATAGACCATAGGATAGTTTGTGTTGGAAGGGACCTTCAAGACCATCTAGTTCCCCCCCTGCCGTGGGCAGAGACACCTTCCACTAGATCAGTTTGCCCAAAGCCCTGTTCAACCTGGCCTGACATAACAAACATTTGGCTTTTATTGCTTACTCTGGGCTTACCCAGAGTCCCTTTAACAAAACACTACCAGCAACATAAACATATATATAGTGAATTCCTGATCCCATTCCCACCAACAAAAACTTCTGTTATGAAAAGTCCAAGTACAAAAAGGCAAGGCACATTTAAACTATTCCCTATGATTTTTACTCATTTTCTGGTAAACTTAGATCACTGAACCAACATGGAAGTGTGCAGCTCTTTTTGTAGTCACTGAATTAAAATAAGCATTCTTAGAATATTATGTAGCTGATCACATGGGAACATGTCCTTAACAGCATCCTTGTACTTTTCATGGGGTGACAGTTCCTAGTTCCCCAAGTGATAAATTTTCTTTTAGTTTTCCTGAGTTCCAGCAGTATCTCCCTGTTCAGCCATGCTGGTCATCCTCCCCACACCTTGATTTTTCGGCATCTGCTCCTGCGCTTAGCGATTTCACTCTTGAAGTGTGTCTAGCCTTCCTGGACCCCTTTGTCTTTCAGTAATGCTTCCAAGGAATTCTGCCAGCCAAAATCCTAAACAGGCCAAAGTCAGCCCTCCAGAAGTCTAAAGTGGAGGTTTTGCTGACCTTCTTCCTGCCTCTTCCAAGGATTTAAAATTCAATCATTTCATGATTGCTTTGCCCAAGACATTTCCATTTTAGCAAGCTAGAAACACAAAAGTAGAAATACAAGCCCAAAGGTCCTAGAGAGTAAAACTCTTTGAAAAATCCTATATATTAAAGCAATACATTTATAAACATCTAAATATTTGTTTGATAAGGTCAAGAGTGCAAACAAAAAAGATATGGCAGTAGTGCTCCATTTTCGTGAATAAAAGAGCAGCAAAAGGGAAGTAAGAAAGACAGAAAGAAAAAGAACCAAAAACAAACAAAAAAAAACCAAAACACAAAACCCCAAAAACAAAAACAAAAAACAAAAACCCAAACAAACAAAAAACCCCCCCCACTCACAAAAAAAAAAGGACAAAAACCACCCAACCAAAAAACTATTTCAGCCTTATCAGAAAGAAATATTGTGGCAATGAAGACAGCTCCTAAGCCATAGCAAGTCTCTTCTTTTTTTGAAATAGAATATGCTTGGACATGTGTCTGGTCTCCAGAAGACTATCACCTTTCCCCTTGTCACTGTCTTTCCTCAGGACACGCACCACCACTAAGTCCTAAGTTTCATGACTGGCAAGTCAAGCTACAAAAATTCAATTTCAAGCTACAAAAAAGCTTTCTGACAGGGCTTGAGGAACAGTGAATATGGTCAATATGGGCTACAGCTACTTTCACTGATATGGAAATTATGACATATAAGGACTTTTTAGCACTCAATATTTGTAAACTATAGCAGTGGTATATATTAGTAAACAGACTCGGTCTGGATCTTGTCCACTAATGTGCAGTTATTTTTATTTGCACTCTGCAGTATATTTCCACAGCATTCAAATAACACAGCAGATGTTAATGTCTGTAAATCCCCACTTGTGGCTATTCTATTGCTTAATGCTCCAGTTTTCTTTACCTAAAAATATTATATATTGAACATTATGTTTCTATTTACAATGAATAGCTTTATTCCTTTCTGAGATATCCAAAATATTAAGATACATGTCTTAATTTACAATGAGTAATTTTAGTTTTTAAATAAAAGAGACTATATAATGTCATAGGAAAATATTTAATGAAAATTATCTATAATGTTAAAAAATATTAGTAATGCCGTTCTCAAATGCAAAGGAATGAACTATATTTACCATCCAGCAAAGAACAGGCTAATTTTTCTTAAGTATAATTTTTCAGAAATGACATTATTTTATATTTCTTCAATTTATGTATTCTAAAATCATGAAATTTGAAGTGATTTTCAGAAAGGAAAATCAAATAAGGCATCAAAACCTATTCATTGCAAAGCCAAAGCACTCCAGGTCACTTCTATTTCTCAAATGCAAGTATGACTTCTAAGGATTTAACTATTAAATTATAGTGCTCCACTAGCTTCTTACATGATACTTAATATACAGAAATTGCAAACACTATGATATAAAATACTCAAAATCAGTGTGAAGTTCAGTCGTCATCTGCAGTAATTCATGCTTCTTAATCAAGAGGATATAATCCCCCTACAGAGTAGGGTGTGTATAACCCCCTATAGAGTAACAGGGTTTTGCACAGGGGTCCAGCACTCCACTAGTTCTACTGGAAGAATTTTGAATGATGCAATCTGCAAGTGAATTTGCTTCTCCTCTCCACTGTTGCATCACATTGGCAACTCACAGTCCTATCTGGATCCATTTATATTTCAAACTCTTTCTTACCCCAAAAGGATGGTCAGTTAGACTAATGTGGAATATCTTTAGTTTGTTCCCCAGGTGCATTATTTTCTGGTTTATACTACAGAATTTAATCTTTTTTTTGAGGGGTGTAAAGGTTTAACCTGAAGCAACCACAGCCACTGGCTCACTCCTCCTGCCAGGTGAGAGAATCTAAAGAGCAAAAGTAAGAAAACTCATGGTTGAGATAAAGACAGTTTAATAGATAGAGTAAAAACCACATGTGCAATCAAAGCAAACCAAGGAATTAATTCACCACTTCTTATGGGCAGGCAAGTGTTCAGCTATCTCCAGTAAAGCAGGGCTCCATCACACATAACTATCACTTGAGAAGACAAACACCATCACTCTGAAGTTTAGAGTTTCTTCTTTCCCCAGCTTTATATGCAGAGCATGACAACATATGGTATGGGGTACCTCTTTGGTCAGTTGGGGTCCCGGGTGTGTCCCCTCACAAATTCTTGTGCACCCACAGCCTATTCGCTAGTGGGGTGGTGTGAGGAGCAGAAAGGCCTTGCCTCTGTGTAAGTACCGCTCAGCAATAATTAAAACATCTCTGTCTTACAAAAACTGTTTCCAGCACAAATCCAAACCATAGCCCATACCAGTTACTATAAAAAAGTATTAACTCTATCCCAGCCAAAACCAGCACAGGGAAGAGGAGTTGAGGTTTAGGGGCACCTTAAAAAAAACAGAAAAACAAGAAAAGTTCAACAGATCAATCTGCCTCCTCTGTTGACAATGCCACCTAACTCTGAATCTTTAGTAAATTTCAACAGACTACTACACTTTTTCTGCCAAAGCTATTACTGAAAACATTAAACAATATTGGTTCCAAGACTGATGTTCAGGAACTCTATTAAATAATCTTTCAATACATTCTGCTTTCTCATTTTAACATGATTTATTCTGAGTCATGTTTATCATTCTAATTTACGCTTACTTTCTGGAAAGTGTACAGAAATATAAAATAATGCAATTCAACAGCCTTGCTCAAAAAGTACTTGATTATGTATGTAGCCTACAGTTGATTTACTAAAGGAAAATAAAATGGATAAAACAACCTTACTGTGCTAAAAGTTACTGCCAATATATGACATTGTTAAATTAAAAATTAATTGCCTGAAGAAACATACAGAAATGCGTACATGCGTACTCCAAATTTTTTATTTAGTGTTGCTTAATAATTTACAGCTTGAGTAAGAACGTGCCTCCTTCAGCATAAAAATGCTAATTGCATTAAAGAAGAAACAATCCCTGAAGCACAGGAGTGACCATTAAAACTTGTTAGTAAAAAATTAATACTCAGCACTGTAAGTCATTTTAACTTACTCTACAGTTATAATGGCCACACACTTACAAATAGTAAGGAACCATTCTCTGAGATTTAAGATAAATGATCAAATTAGTTCTTAGTTTAGTAAAATAATTTGTTACTTCAGTCTGACAGACTGAATCCCACAATGAGAAAAAAAAAACAAAACACAATTTTCCAGTTGACTTGTTTTGTTGTTTTTTTTTTTGTTGTTTTTTGCACTGCTCGCACAACTTCCGCTTTACGTTCCACCCACTGCTGTGCTTTCAAAACAGATACTAGTGACCAGTGACCATTAAGCACAAACCCAACAAAACTGGGTTGGTTTGTTTGGGTTTTTTTCCCCTTCTATAAATGAAGATCAGCTCCAGCAAAATGTTTTGTTGGGTCTGAATGCACTGGCATTCATGTTTTGAACTCAGATACTTTCAAGTCACAATTTCCTTCAGAAGTTTTGTGAAATTTTCATGTTCCCCTTTTTTAATTAGAGCAGCTTGACAAAAAATTTCTCCAAACTTTTTTATGTCACACTGCATTTCTGGCAAAAACTTTTCAATAAAATAATATCACCTTGACTATCCAAGAAATTACAAGAGGTCATATACAACTAATTAGATACCCCAGCAGCTTTTCCATAGCAACGTATTTCAGGTTTCAAACAGAAAAAGTGTGGCTTGGGAAGCAGTGCATCTGACTGCTCTCAAGAATCGTTACTCTTTACAGGTAGATTTTCATTTTTAAAAGGGTAAAAGTTTAGCAAAATTTTTCACAAAATGTCACAATTACCGTGCTTAATTTTGCCAAAGGCTATAAAAAGTTGAAAATTTTGTTTCGATTACTTGGTTAGTACAGAGATTTTACTTCCCATCAGAATATAGTACTGTAGGGAATACTGACCAAATAAACTCTCTCCTTGTTTGTGTCTCACCTAATTAAGTATAATTATAAACAGCTTCAGGCTGCCATAATTAGAGTCCTGTTGATTTTACTACTGTTGTATCACACACAGCTCTCTGCTCACTGTCCAGTCATGCAGAGGCTGAACACTGTCTTTCAAAACTCCTGGCAACTGGGTAGCAGTGGAAGTCTTCAAAACCTGGATCAAACTGTGCACATTTAAAATTAATTTCCAGTCAGTCTTATTTTTAAAGAAGGGTTGAACTTAGCACTCATCCTCTTTTCCCTGAGAACAGATCTCATATACACTGAGACACTGCTCTTCAAATATTTGTGGCATTTCAATTAAAGCAGCTTTAAGAAATTGCTTCCTGATCAAATGTCATCCTTGCGGAATTAGTGAAATACTTATCAAGATGAATTTTAAATTATTATCAAGATGAATTTTAAATTATTTGCATGCATGTCCTTCCTAATTACATTTGCATATGCATTGTGCTAATTAGCCCAATGGCTTTAATATGAATCAGAAATTGATACTGTGAATGTTCTCAGGTTTAACTTTTTAAAAATGCCATGATGGTTACAAAATGGCACGGCAATTTTGATTTACATAGATCATTTCAAGCAGGGATAGCGGGGATGTGTTTTCTTTGCAGTGACATGGTGCAGAGAGGAGTCAATTAAAACTGTTCACGAACTACCAAAAGATAAATAGCAAGTGAGGACAGGTGATGCAATTTTTTACATGACTAGGATTTGAAATTCATTGTAAAGTGGTTGAGGTCATATTGCTCTTCCTGCATACACTTGCTGAAGTGCAATCCACTGAATCTCTTCCAACTTTGTATCCATTTGAAACCTGTTACTATTGACTTTCTTGGGTTCTGCTAGGCATTTGGAGTTTATGAATTCAATTACTCCCTTCTCCTTCTCTTTACGTATCAGTGCGTGTCAACAACCATTTTTCAGCCCTTCTATTTCTTTGCTTACTTTTGTAGGCAGGCAAGTTGGAAACAAAAACCACAACCGAAAAAAAAAAAGTGAATAAAACCCAACACTGGGGTTTAAGACATGAGGCTGTTACTCCAATTTGCAATTATTCCCATTGCAGTAATTCACAAACATGCCAAAAAAACAAGTCAGAACTACACTGACACACTTTTTTTTCCTTTCACGTGACATGATCACACTGTGAAGACGGTGGCAAATGCACACAGTTTTCTAGTAGACTTTGGTATGATTTCATGTGTATTGGGAAATTTCCCAATAAAGAAGATGAGGCACAGTATTCTAGAGGAATGGTAAAAAGCAAGAAAATAACATCCTTTCTTCTAATAGAACAGAATACTACAGAGATAATTGGAGGGTATCTCAGCACTGGCTTGCTCTGAACACAGTTCTGAATTTTTTACAGAAGGAAGTTCTTTGGGATAAGACATAGTAAATGGAACTCTATGTTCCAAAAAAATAGAAGAGAAGCTGATTTTGTTGTTCTTTTCACCCCTGTCTCTCCTGGCATATTTTTATTCTCTGTTTCCAGCATCACTTACAGAGATCAACACAGAATGTTCCTGTTCTAAACTTCAGATCTTGTCATAGCGCATGGCACATACTAGAAAGCCAATGTAAATTCCTGCTACCCTAAAAACATCATTTTGAAGACTAATCTTAGCTAGTTAATTATAAAAAAAAAAAAAAAAAATCTTTGTAGTTTTGGTATATAATGTATTTATCGCTTTCCTAATATCTTGACCAAATTTTTCTTCCCTACCCAGAATTTGTAAACAAATGAACAAGTTCAGGCCCCCCAAAAATCCCTTGAACTGCAACAGTTTCAGAAAATAACTAAACTACAGAAAAACATGTACCTATCAACCCACAGAGGCAATCATCTTCCAGTCACAGTTTTACATTTGTAAACAAAAATTTTTGCCTTGTTCCGTTACATCTAACCTGGCCAAAAGGGTGGCTTGCAAGAATCATCTATGAGGAAGGTAAGAAGATAACATGTATCACTGATTTTTGACATGTGATAGGGAAGAGAGGTAAATATATCCTGTAATTTATCAGAACTACTAATAAACATGCATGTGCACACAGATAACATATAAATTATAGGATGTTGTGACATAATAAAGCTGTTAAAGTGCTTGTATAACATTTATATTGCCACATCACCCAGCCTCCTCTACATACTACATATTTTATAGAAAAATGACTTGTCAGCAGTTTTGGTGTTTGTTTTTTTTGTGTTTTTTTTTTTTTTTACTATGGAGTTTTGAATTTTATTGATCCTATTTTTCATATACCTTTGCCTGCAGAAGAGGTTTCTGCAGCACTGCTTCTTGTGGTACACATTTTAAGGAATAAAAAAAAAAAAACATACATACATAAAACTTCAGAAGGTTTTAAAAGTTACCCAGTGTAGCTTTACTTTCTATAACCATGTTATTGTACTTTTACATCTGCTCTTCTGTAATCAGCCTGGGGTAACAATTAGGTTTTTGTGAGCTATTTCCTATAAATCCTAATCATATATTGGCCACTTCACGGCCAGTGGCATAAATACAACGAGGCTTGTTCTTCTAGTCAGTACTTACTGAAGAAAAAAGCAACTTTATCCCCTTCCTGCCCTATTTACAGTTATTTGGGGTGGAACCATGTTATGAATGGAAGCTGGCACCTAGCATTCTCCTAAAATCTCAGCTCATTCTGACACTGTCATTATTGCTTGATTGAACATCATTTGGCCCAAAGCTCATAACAAAATAATATAGGAAATGAAAGGAAAGGAGAGAAAAAACTAAGTTCTCAAACTTTGTTTCACTTTAAAAGCAACAGTGATGGGTCAGAGCACAGGTGAAGTTCAAAAACTCTATGTAGTACAGGTATTCCCATTCCCTAAACAACTGAGCAGATACAAAAGAGTAATAATTCACATGCAAGACCCAATCAGTTTCAGAATGACAGAGCCTATATTGGATGCAGTAAGACAATAAGGAACTAATGCAAATTTCGCAGTTTAGTGCCATACTGTCACAATTCTGACCTCAGAGATAGACACATATGATTGGGAAGAAGGAGGTATGAGAAGCTGATAATAGTTCATATTGCTGTAAGTCAACATTCAAGGATGCAATTATACTAATGTACTAAGCAGCAAAAATAGATTAAAGTTATAAACTAGAGTGTGTAGGCTGAGTATCAAAGATGTATGAGCAAAAATTTGATTATAAATACTACAGTGACAAGAGGATGAGAGAAACTACTTTCCTAATTTAGGGCAACCTCATGTACTTCTGGCGATACTAGAGAACTGAATCTTTCATAGCCATATGAATCAGAATTAAAATATATACATATATTCATACATATAAATACAAACATACGCCCACATAAATCACTCCTTGCCACAGCTTCTCTTGAAAGAAACTCATACTACCTCAATTCTTATAAGTTCAGATAATTTATGCAATACTTCCATGCAGTGAAATTTGCAAAGCAAAACTCCCAGTATGTGCAGGGAGCAATCCTTCTTATAGTGCCCTAACATACTTTGTGAGCCTCACCATTACAAATCATCAGATTTGGCTAGTTTCCCTTTAAGGCCAGCTTTATGAAAGCACAGAAATCTGCATCATGAAGTTGATACCATTGCCTTAAAAAACAGTATGGTCACAGTGGGTACACCATGGGAGACGTTACTGCTGATGATAATATTTTATGTTTACTGACTCTATTTGTGACTTCCAGCTAGGAATGTATTCTCGGTATTGCTTCAATTTGGTAGAATGAAAAAGAACCATTCTGTGGGGAGTATTCTCTGTTTTACAACAAGGAATGGGAGGAATTGGATGCTGTACTTACCGCTTAACACTCCAGATGCTTCAGCTACAAGTATCAGGAATAAGACCTCACTGTCACTCAGCAGGGAATCCCAGAAGCATCAGAGTTCCCCAGCAGCTGGCAGTTTCAGAGCAAATGGATCAGATCACAGTGTAATTGAACACAAAGGCAGTAAAAAGCCAAAATGGTTTAGATGAGACTATTAATTTCAGGATCACAAATCTTGCTTGTAAATATTGAATTGAAAGTGCAGTAAAGTAGAATTTCCAAACTTTGATTAAGAAAAGTAGTTATGCAAATTCACTTAAAATAAACCAATCGAGAATGTTTCAATGCAAAAATGTCATGCAGTGCCTGAAGTTCAAATCACAGAGCTGGGCTGGAAGCATCACTGTATGCCTGCAAGATGAAATTTCAGAATAAACTGAAAAAAATGGCTCTTCACAAAACCCATGAATAAGCTGTGGAACTTATTACTTTGGAGTGCTTAAGATGGTAAAACAGGAGACTGAAATGTGCACGGGTGAAAAAAAGAAAACGCTAATTAGTAAACTTAAAGAGATCACCTTTGGCTCAGGAGACCTCTCAGCAGCGAATTGTTTACTGAAAGAGTATCATAGTAAAGTATCAGTACAGATATGCTCTGTTCCTGCAGCTTCCCCTAGATATATACTTCAAGCCACCAAAATATCTTGATCTGAGCCTGTAAAGATTTTATGTTCTCATGAAAAATAATATAATCAAGATTATAGATTCTATAGGTGAAAAGTTTCAGGCAGCAAACAGTAAATTCTAACTTAAAATGTTTTCTAGAGGTAAGAGTATTCCAAGGGTACATGTGACAACAGAAGCAGAAAAATTGATGTAAAAATTGAAACCTTAATAAAAGCTGTCTCAGAGATTATTCGCACATCAGCTTGGGATCAATGGGGTCACAGTACTCCTAAAAAAAAAACCCACACCTGTATTTTTATCACCCAATAGAAAATGCAAATTATTTAAAGTGCTGTAAAAAGTTAATTTCTCTTGAATAACGTTTGCGTATTTGAGTACAACTGCCAATTATCAGACTGCTTGGTGTTCTAGGCATTATTTGGGAATATGACTATGTCAAGTATGTAGATTCATAACAGTGACAGAACATTTCCACATACAAGCACTTAAGAAATTAAGTTGCTCTTTTCAGGGCTTTTTTTTGGTTTTTGCTATTCAACAAGACCAAAGACATCAAACTTAGAGCTCTGGTGGTGTTTTGTCCACAAAACCAACAAAATATATGTATCAAAGTACATTTATACCATCTATTGTAATAAATATTTTTAGACTTTTTCATCACATGCCTCTTGGTGTTTGCATTGATGAGGCACTGGGGGATATATAGTACTTTTAAAAAAAACCAAACCAAACAGCATTTTCTTGCTTCTGTAGGAACAAACTATGCAGTAGTACAACATTAATGTAATACTCTGTGGCATGATTCAGTCTTTTAAAATAAAAAACCAGCTGCTGTGATTTCAATTCTGTACATTTAAAAATCACTTTATCCACATAACACAGAAGGCTCACAAAAAAATCTGCCTTGGTCTTGCATTCTGTTACATTTTACACACAAAAAAAAATTATGGTTAGTCTTTTGGTAGAAATTGAGTAAGATTTCTGACTGAAGCTGAGGATTATTTTTCCAGTGCTTACACTGCATACAGGTCTTACTATTATAAGGAATTTCTTGACCTTTCTTCTGAAATTATTTGTTTACTTTCATGAAAACCTGCAAATAGTTACCTACTTCAACAGGGCAAATTGAAATATTATTATGTAACATAATAAAAGAAAATGTAAACAGATGCGCCTTAATATTATACAATGCAGTAGTCTATGGCTCATTAAACTATATTCATTACTAAGCTGGATCCATAGAAACCACTCTGTGGCTTTAACAATGTACCAGATGTCAGATGTTTGCTCTGTCAGATGCTTTTATTCTTTAGCCACTCAGAATTTACAGTCAAGCTTGTCCCAATAAACACATGAATCTGGTCACATCTATCAATTTGCTAGAATATGTTAGAATTAAATTCTGGGACAGGAGTCAAGCTCCATTTCATTTTATACAGAAGTTTTTCTTTAGATAAAGGACTAAAGTGGAAAGTATTCAGGGGAAAAAAAACCCAACTATTCTGGTCCACTCAAAGCAGAATTTTTCTAATTCTCTCTACCTACAACAAACCTTACCACCTTAAATGAAGTTTAATTTAGAAAACATACAACTGAAATATTTTGTCAATATTTTAATTTTTCTCCCCTCCAATCCCCCTTTTTCCACTCCACATATCAAGAGTAAAAAAACAAAACAAAACAAACCCCAAACCCAGACAGACACTGACCTTTGGGTTACAACAACCAAAAAGGACCTTTGCAACACAAGCTACTAAGTAGGAATAACTGCATCCATTGCAGACAATAAGTTTGGCAGTTCCTTAGTTTCATTATAACCGCTACTGCTAAAAGATGGATACGTTAATGCAGTTGAGCAGGATCCTTCCCAAGCTGACAGACCTTCAGGGTCCATTAGATTTACCTCTGAGACAAAGGCACTGCTACATCCACAGAGAGGAGATGGGGAACACAATCTGCTCCCTCCCTGAGGTCTGGGTCACACCATCTTGCTTCTGAGAGAAGCATGAAGCAATGCTGCCTCCTGCATTGAGAAGGAGCAGCAGCCTCTACCAGCCCATCTCTTTAGATTTTAGAAAGAGCTGGAAACATTGAAGAGACACCATCCAGAGGATCTGCAGCCTGGGAATAAAGATTGGTTTGTTTTTGCTATTACCCACATCCAAGTTGCTGCTGCAGCACTGAATGGCCACATGTTACTCATGAACCTGACAGTCACTTCAGTAGCCTCAATGAAGGATTCAAATTGCTATTTAAGCTATCTATACAATTGACCACAGAGTGTCCTATTCTGTTATTTATGGCAACCCTGACGATTTTAAGGGTTTTTCCAGTCTCCACTGAGCAGAATTGTGAAATGCTCCCATGTTATCAATCTTAATAAAAGCACTGAAGCTGATAACCTAGAACCTAAGTAATTTAGTTTAGCTACCAGAGCTAATATTAGTCCCATTTTCCACTGATAAAATTTGGGCCTTCTGGCTAATGAGCCACTTTAATCCAGCATCCTGAAATCTCCTGACTTCACACAATGGAAAGAATAACAGCAGCCTACAATGACATAACTCTGAATTCAAGCCTGTTTCACTTCTCCAATTCTCTGCTTTCCAAGGCAAAATATCATGCAGCTTTACAGGATGTTTTATCAGTACAATATGGTTTCAGGACTATCCCAGCGTTTAAGTCAACTTTTAACTGGTTTCAGAAGGATGGATGTATGCTAAGGAACTAACATACATCAAAACATCCCAAACTACCAAAAGCATCTTGAAATAATATTCTAAAATTCATAGCAAAGTACTCTGCTGTGCATGTGTAAATTTATCATAAATCCAAACATGCGCACACCTATTACTCTACCTTTATTCTCAGTTAAGCTTGAGCTCACTTTAGATTAAATCATTATTTCAGGAAGATAATAAGAGGGCTTGTTTGTTTTTAAGTATATACAGACAATTTTAACATCTGTAGCTCTTACCAGACATTTACATCTTTTTAATTAAGCTAAACACAAAGATTTCATAATTTCCCTCTTGATCATCATGGCAATGCATCCTCCCTAGCTTCCAGCAGCCATAGTACTTGGCAGCTTTGTCAACAATGACCACTGGAAAATATTATTTCCACCCATACAGCTTCAAGAGCCTTTCCCAGAGCAGTCAGTAAAGCTCAGTAAAGGCAGCTACTGGTAATCCCCATAGCCAAATGTAAGGACCACTGCAATAGCAAGGACAAAGTTCCCTTCTTAGCCAGTTACCTTGAAATCAACTTTAACTCAAGACAGACTAAAATAAGTTTGTTTACAGATATGCAAACCAGATAAGAAAAAGGTGACTGAAAGGAAACCCCACATAACTTCTTCCAAAATTAGGATTTTTAGATCTCTATTTTTCTTCCTGTATCTAACTACAAGGCTTAGTTAGGAATAGTTAGACATCAGTGCTTAATACTTTATTCACTAGACCTTGTGTTTCATATAAAACCATGAATTTTATATTATAAGAAAAACATAAAATATCAGCTTTCAGGTATGTTCTACATGAGCTACTGTGTGGAAATAAAACGGACGCAGCTATGATTTTGGAGGGTACCAATGAAGCAATCACATCCAGGAAAACACATGAACGTAGGCCATTTCCACCACACATCTATTCCAAACTTATATAAAGGAAACAATAACAAAAAACCACGTGACAATGAGCACCCTGTCAAATGCTTTTCTTATGATCTTCCTGTGCCTCTTTTTCCATTTCCAGATTCTCAACTGTGGAAGGCAGAAAACTCTAAAACAGTGTCTTCTGATATGCCACTGCTAAGCTCAGCACTCTATATGGAGATCAGAGGAAAAATCCTCAGCACCATGGTACTAAGAAAAGGCAGTTTCTCTTTAAGCTACTTCATTCTAATGCCAGAAAAATCTCCTCTAGATTTGCTGCAACTGCATCTGAACAAACAGAAAAACTTAAATACTTTCATCTGCATTCACTGTTGTACTTGCTGATATTGTTATGAAGCACACCTACTTGGTTTAAAAGAAGTCATAATGAAAACCTTTTTCTGTCCCCTGATATTTTTATTGTGTTATCTCTTAGCAGACTG
>JAOSLQ010021011.1:0-13299 GCA_025629905.1 Lorius lory | reverse complement strand
CATTGCAAAGCATCTGATGACTTACTGTATTCATCACTACCTGTTGTCTTTAACAATCTCTTGATAATGACACAAAAGTTGTCTTGTAGAGCACAAACACCTCCACATCTGATTAGGCTGAAGAAGGATTCAGGCCAGCATTGTCTGGTGACCATAGCAGATACCTGGGAAGAATTCTTATACGCAAGGTAAGCTTACAATGATGCTTCCCCAGAAGACTTGCTTCAGTGTTCTTCAGTGTTGAATTTGCAGCTGAAGGGCACTGTCTACCAAAAATTATGTCCAGAGATTCATTTCTGTAGCTATTCAGATGTGGTGGTGTTACTATATTAGTCTATGTTAGTCTATTGTAAGTTTTGTTTGTTCCTTCATCGTATACTGAAGCATTTCTTAACTCCAGTTATACTGGTCTTTTTGCTTTTATGGTACATTACTAAACTTTGGTGACCAAGATAAATACTGGGTTTTGTACAATGCACTAAAAATGTATTGCATTCGGGACCTTCCATAGCTCTGGTTGCATGTTTGTCAACTCTTGCTGCTTATTATGCTGCTGTTAGAGATGGGCAATGCAAATTAATGTGTAGAGATGCCATGTTGTCAGCCCCTTTTGCAAATTCTGTTGTACTTCAGCTGAGCTGAAAAAATGCAGACTTTGGAAACTGTGTAGCCTATACTTTCTGCACTGGCATGTTTAGCACATGTGAAGGCTCTAATAGATTTGCAAGGGTGGTATCTAACTCTTCCCTGTACTTACAGTGCTCTAATACTGTCTAATAGTCAACACAGTGGGTTACACTTCATACACACCACTGTTAAATTGTAAGTGTCTGTTATCTGTGATGGTAGGTGGATACCTGTAGTGAAGGTCTTAATGTGATGCAAGCAGTGCTGTCAATGTGCACTCAATTCTTACTTCATCTGGCTTTAGCACTGGGGCCAGATCTAGGTAGTATATACTGTAGCATGCAAGAAGGAGGGTGGGAGTGGTTGCCTGTTAGTCGCAGTAAGTTCCTGGAGAGGGGTTTGAGAGAGTGTCAGGAGGTGGTTGAGCGATTTATTTTTCATGGCTAAAGTTTGGTGCACAGCAGAGTCTGCTGGTAGCTGCTGGATGGACTGTCGAAAGATCAGAACACCTCCTTTTTTTTTTTTGTGGTCAACTAAGTTGAGTGGTGTAGGTAGAGATCAAAGATTCCTTACAAAGTGGATACCTAGCGTAGCATTAGAGACTGATGCTTTCAGTAATGGAATGAAAAGAATATTTTGGCAGCAGTAGACTTGAGAGAACACATAGTACTAGAGGTCAGAAAGGCTGAGCTACAGTAGTAAAATGTTGAGAAGGCTTTGCATGACGTTTACACGCAGATGTGAGCACCTGAGAGTGGGACATGTTTCGAGCAGTTTAATCCTGACATCAGTCAGCTTCATGGCGCTTTTCACAGTTGGGCTTTGGCAGTAGAGATGGTTGGTACTAGGAACATAAACGGCTATACTGGGTGAGACTGTGCCGAATGTTGGGAGAGGAATATATTAATGTGAGCCTATGGTGATAATTCCTGGAATAAGATCTCAGTTTTAAATGATCGATGGTTCTTGGGCTACCTGGGCTACAGGCGGTGCATTGTTCAGCTTGCTATGGATTTTATGTATGAATTTGTCTTGTCTCATCTTGAGCTGGGATCAGCAGTGTCCTGTGGCAAGATGTTCCTCAGTTAAACTATGCATTATTTAAATATCCTTTTTTCTTTTTTTTTTTTTTTTTGTCCTGAGGCTGTTACTAAGGTTGTAGTTGCTGCCAGCCACAGGTCTGAGGCAGTCCATGAGTGTCCTTTGCAGCTAACTTGAAAGAGAGAAAGAAAAAAGTTGAATTGCCTGATACTTGTCTGTTTTCAGTCTATTTAGTAATTCTTTTTACTGAAGCTGTTTCATGCCTCTAGATCTTTATCACCTGCGTATGCTTTTCAGTTCTGTTGTATCTTTGAGGCTTAGATGAATCAGACCTGTATGATAGTGTCATAGTATTCCTATGTCTTGGGCTATCTTGTTCTATCTTGTACTTTGTTTCCTGATTATTAACATAGGATTTGCCTGTTCTTTTTGCCTACCAAGTATTGAACTGACCTTTTAACAGGATTCTTATTTCAAGATCTTGTTTCTCTGTGTTTAGAGCTGGTGCAGAGCCTGTCATTGTATCTTTGTAAAGACGGAATTTTCTCATATGCCTCTGTTGTGCTTATATGTATCCTGTCTCAAACTCTGCCTGCTACTTCATTGTGCAGTCTGTATGTTAATGTCCATTATTCTAGGTAACTTTGCAGTCTCAGACCTCTCTGCTTGACTCTTTGTACCCTTGCCAGATCACTTGAGGATGTTGACTAGCATAGGGTACTTTCGGGCTTCACTAGTGATCATCCTTTAAGACTGAAAATAAGAATTCTAGCTGCTTGTTTCTGTTTAAAACACTGCTTTAATGGTCTAAATGAAAAGCTTCCCTCTATTCCCATGTAAGCTTATTTTCTTCTTAAGCCTTCATAAGGACATGTGGGACCATTATCAAATGCTGTTTGGAAATCCAAGTGGATAACAGGATTTCCTTTGCGGTTCACTGATTCTTGAAAATAATTCCAGAGGTTTTCTTTCAGATACTACTTCCATTTACAAAATCTGTGTTGACATCTTGATATAGTCATAACTATTCAAGTGTCGCATTGATTCTACTTTTGACTAGTTTGATTATTATGGATTTCTAATGCTTTTTAATAAAAAAAAAGATTACTGCTTCACATTCTTCTGATACAGATGTGATATTGAGTGAGTGGTGCTTTTGGTGAATCCCAAATTATTAGGAATAGATTTTGCTGTGAAGTATTTTCTACTAAAAATTGGGTTTGGGACAGGTTTTCCCTGTATAGTTATAGGATCAGAGAAACCTCTCTGGTATTAAAACTAAAAAAAAAGGAAGAAAAACCCCACCAGCATCTCTACATAACTTTCTCTGTTCTGATCACGTAATTCACTTAGCAGGTTTTGGGGCTTCTGAGCTATTTTATCCTTTCTCAAGCATAGTTTTGCATCTTGTTAGGTTGTTCCTCATAATCCTTTTTGATAACCTTAATCTTCCAATCCTCTTTTCCTGCTCTGTACATGACTTTTGGGGTTTCTGAAGACATCTTCTGATGGAATCTTGTGACAAGGTAGTAGTAGATCTTTTTCCCTGAAATCTGATTAGTGATGCACACTACTGCTAAACAACCAGTGTCATATCTTTAATAGTCTCTGAAACACCTTGTTCTTTTGGTTGATATTCTTAAATCAAGAAGCTTCATCTTTTATATGTTGAAATGAAGCAGTACTTAAATGCAGAAAAGGCCTTTTTAGCTGTTGTTGTCTTGCAGAGATACTGACTTTAATGTGCAGGGTTTGCTGCTTGTGGTCCTTTGATGGATGCATTTTGAATTAGACTTTGTTGCTCAAGATTATGCCAAGAGCTGTTGCTCCTCTTAAAGGTTTCAGTGGCTAAGCTGATGTAAGACATACCTGATCTACATGGGCATAATGAGTCTCTCATCACTATTATGTTTGTGCTGTTGCAACATTTCTGACTTGTCTGGGATGTTAATCGCTTGCTATATTTGGGCTTTTGGAAAAGAACAGTATTGAGATAGGAATTTCAGTGTTTTGCGGTTCTATTTACTGGCATAGCAAGCTTGCTGATTCAGTTCCAAGATTTAACATATGGTATGTTCCTTCACTGATTCAACAAAATAATTGTGGTGTTTTCTTGGTGGTGTGGTTAAGTCCAGCAGCTTAAGTCAGGAGTAATGTACAGCTGTTCAGAAGCTTACATAGTGGATCTATTTTGCCATGTATTAACTTGGAGATATAGGTCAATTTATTTTCTAGATATTTATAATGCATTTTTTTTCTAAGTACATCCAGCCATTAATAAGGTACTTGGTTGAATTTTATTGGATTGACGTACTTAACAAAACTAGTTTTATTTTTCTCTTCCAGAACACAAACAAATTCTGTTACTCAGGTCTTTAAATTTGGAGTGTAAATCAGTCCAGCAAGCTTTGTTTCTTGGGTGTGCGAACTGTCAAAAATGCTTCTAAGAGGTAAAATTTAATTGGAAAGGAAATCTACAATTAGGACTGGTTCTGACTTGCAGGAGTGTGGGATAAAGAGAAAGCTTAGAGAGGAAATAAGAAAAGTATGATCTTTTGTGGAAAAGACACAATATATTATGAACTATTCTGTTTGGAGTTGAGAACAAAAGTACTTTTTTCTTCCATTCTCTCTTTAGTAGCTGACTTGCAAAGTAGCTTTCATTCTTGTTTGAGTTTAGTATTTAGGGTAGCTGCCTGTAAAACACTTCACAGCTCTGGTTCATAAGTTCTGTTTTCTTTTACTCTGTCTTTGAGTTTGCTACCTTCCATACAATTACACTGGGGGGAAAAAAAAGATAGTTCTCTGAATTACGTAGCATTGTGAGACTGATTTGGTATGGCACTACGGTCTGTGAATGTAGTACTATGTTTTCATAGCTTTTCTCACCTGTAAGCCTAAAACATTGCATAAGGCATAGAGTACTATTACTTGAGTGTTACTGCTGATGAGGAGGACTGGTATAAAAAAAAGTAAAGACACCTGATGGGTGCTGTGAGTAGGGTGTGAGGAGAAGAACTGTCAGTTCCTCTCCTTGGACATAGTTCTTTTTTTGCTGTTTTTGCAGATGTCTTAAATCTTGGATTATACTGGAAAAAGTCTGTATCTCAGAATATACTATATTAAATCACATATATATTCCCGTTGATTTCACTAGACTGTTTCCGAGTTTGACTGTAGCACTGATTTCTGTTATCAAATGCATTTGATTGTTGTAGTGTAAGATTTCACCTGCGTTTCCCAGATAATGCATTTGAGCTTTGCAGGAGTGTAAGTGAAAGTATAGTTCAACAGATTTCTGAAATACGCACAGTGGCTGCTGGGCCATTCACCATTCAAGTCTTGAGACACCAAAATCCTCATGCACATTTCGGAGTTCATGCTTCATTGAAAGAACATACGGTGTTATTTGCAACCTTTATTTCATCAAAGCTTCTGTTGAAAAGCTGTCTATGCCTCCCTGTTTCTTTGCCTCCCTGTTTCTTTACCCCACCCACATGCTTCAACTCTGGCATCTATTCTTTCCTTTTATAAGGATTCTTGGCTGATGTGTTGGACTTTTCAGTTAGAAACATATTCTTTATATTATAATTTATGTTTTTATTTTAATCATATTCTTTACTTACTAGAAGATGTATATTTTTAAAAAGAATTAGTCATTCCGTGTAAATGATGCAGTCATGCTTCTGTATGTTCCTTCAGAATAAATGAATGTGCTCAGTAGTGTAGATGTGATTAAGAAGCAGAATGCTAGCTTAAAAGATGAAAAATTCTACAGCTTTTCATTCACCTAGTTGATGCTGTTTGATAATTTCATTTCACTGCATTTAAGTTAGCCCTTGAAGTAACAAGTCAATGTTATATATAGTAATAGCTGCAGATCAACTAGATGATGAGAGTAGATGATCTTCTTTCCTAGAAATATGTCTTTCAGGAAAGGCATTACAAAAATCTGAGAATGTCTCCTGAGTATTATTTTAACCTGAAGACTGAAAAAGTGTTTGCCTTTCCTAAAACAGTAAAAGGGATGAATTTTTTGGTAAACAGAAGGTGTCAATTCTCTTGCATCGTTCAGCCTGTAAGCAGCAGATGTTTGCTGTGCTTAGTGGTAATAGTATTAAGTGAACAACAGGTTCCTTCAGGCTGTTAAAATTGGCAAGCTGAAAAATGTAGCAAATACTAGTAGCCTCTCTTCTGCATCTCCCTGTTCTAAACTTTTCCACCTTGTGTTAAAAGGATAGTTGTATCTCCAAGTGTTTCTGTAAGTATAGTGAAACTGCTGTGTGGAAAACGCCATTAAAATGCCTGTCTTTGCTAGGAAAGTAGTATAATAGGCATAAAATGTGATAGGAGGTAGGTGCTGGGATGCTGTTGGTAGCCCAAATTCTTTAACAAGTCAGAAGGAGGCTGAGGAGACTGACCTGTGCTATATGTTGAAAGAAGTTACATTCTTTTAAAAGAAAGAGGTAAGATGTTACTTACATCTGCATGTACATCATGTGCTGCAAATTGAAATTCTGTTCCTAATGATTAGTCACAGTCCAAAGAAGTAGCAAGTGCTCATGAACATCATAGAGGTTGCGTGGGCAAAATACTTAACTAAAAACTGATCCTGTATTGGCTGGGTGAGTATCATGTAGTGATTTGTTTTTTTTTTTTTCCAGACAGCAAATTATTCCTTCAGTTAGTAGAGAAGTTACTCTGAGATTAGTTCTGAGCAGTATACAGCACCTTGTTTTATGTATATCAGAGCTGCCTTTTTTGTGACCGTGTTTCAGTAACCTTGTCTGAGCAAAGGTGTTTATGAAAATGTAAACTACAGTAACATTAAATTTTAAAAAAGCATCTCAGGTTTGAGAAGGTTCTTCAGGAGGAATCCAAAAGAATGAAGTGCTTGAAGAGGGTGTATTAAGAGGGTCATGTTGTCTTATGCTGGCTGTGGAGATAGCATTGATTCTTATCCAGAAGGACACAGTCGGGGAAGATGATACTCTCTGAGATGTAGAAGCTTGAATTAGAAAAACTGGAAAAAGCAAGCAAAATAGAAGTCTGTTAAGACCGAGGATTTGAGAACAGGTTTGCGAAGTGTGTTAAAACCTGAAAACCTTTCACATTGAAAGCAAGAAACTTGCAAGTCTCTAGGGCTCATACAAAGACATGAAAGGGCACCCAGGAGAAGTCAGATCATGTAGTAAAAACTAAGTGAACTAATTGCATTGCTTTTTGTAAGAGAAGGGCTTGAGACTTCTCCCTAGAACTTTCTTTGACTTCAGGGAACTCTTTTTAAATTTCAGTAAGGAGTGTTTAAGTCCATCAGCAGAAAGAAAGCTGTTGTACACCTCTATATGGTAGCATACGCTGAAGAATTCCAGATGAATTTAACTGTGAAACCACAGTGTATGGTTTGAATTTTAAACGAGTTTTGATTATCTAGCTTTTGTGCTGTTGTCCAATGCAAACTGAAACATTAAATGAAGTGCTGCCTTGCCACTGCAAGGTAGGAAATATGAAGTTGACTTGTTAGGAAGTAGATCAGGGAAGGAAATACAGACTAGTTGGTGGGTGGTCTTTTTTTGAGTCTTTCATAACATGATTGTGAATTGCAGCAGTGTTAATCATCTGAACAGAAGCTTAGTGGGGCATGGCAGTGAGAGTGCTTGTGTGCTTGCTGTATTTCTGGTCTTGCTGACACACTAGGGGTTGCTTTTGAAAAACTGCTCTGTATGGTAGAGGCTGCAGTGCATAGGGAAACAGATCCCTTCTATCTCCTCCTTCCCTAATATGGGATGGCTATTGTAAATTCATTTATTTTCAGGAGTGTCTGTATCTCCTAGAGTGCTTGCATGGGGTTGATACCATAACAAAACAAAACTTCCTTTCATGCATAAACATGAATGGGCTAGTGCATGCTTTGATAAAGGTATTTGTGTCTCACAGGTCTAATTTCCTTGAAAGACTCATTGTTAATCCTTATTTGTGTGGTCAGTCTGATAACATGGAACTGTTGGATTTTTTCTTTTTTTTTTCCCAGAAGAATGTGGGGTTTTTTTGTTTTTGTTTTTTTTTTTTTGAAGGCTTTGTACAGATTGAACAGTCACAGGTTTGCTGGGCTGATGGGTTAACTGCTTAGAAGTAACCAAAGGAAAGAATAAAATACTTACTTTGTAATAGGGGAGTGTTACCAGTGGAATTTGTCAAGAGTTTGTTGCTCGATATGTTCATAAATACCTGGAGAGAAGAAACGAATGAGAAAAGGATGGAAAGGATAATAGAAAGCTGGAGCTGACTGCAGACAGTCACAGTGGGAGTCTGTTGTTCATTAGGTTATAAAATTGCTGGGAAAATTAAATTCTAGTAAATATGGAATCGTGAATCTGAAGTAATTCAGACTGAATATACCCAGTGAGTGGGCTTTATGTTGGTGGCTGTTGTTCAGAAAACACCTTGAAGCTCTTTGATAATGGTTTCTTTCAAAGAGCCAGCTGTGTGCACAGATATCCTCAAATAGTCATTAGTAGCAATCTTTGCAAAGATACGGACAGTGAAGTGAAAGCAAGCGGACTGAATGGTGTAATGCTGTATTGACTGTGTGCATTTCTGGCCACCTGTCAGAGAACATGGTGCAACAGAAAAACTGATCAGACTTCTGACTTTCTCCTGTGTGTGGAGAGAGAAACAGATGAGGATTGCTAGCTTGAAAAAGAGCTGGTGGGTAGAGACAAGTGGATATGAATCGGGAGCCTGAAAAATGTTATGCTTGGAGATGAACTGCCAGTAATAACTTTCTTTCCCACAAGAAAAAAGCATCAGATAAAATCATTAACCAGCAGCAGTTAAAAATAAAGCACTTCTTAATTCTGATGCTTATTTAAATTGTCATAGAATGCCATGAATTATGAAAGCATAAATGGTCTAAAAAGACCTAGAAAAATCAATGGAAGATATGTTCTTTGAGCTAATATACATTATGGGTATGATCCACCTCGAAAATATGCCACGTGAAATTGCTGGAGGTTTGGAAGGATTGCTGCAAGGGAGTTGGATACCTGCTTTGTCTTTTCTTGCTTTCACCTACTGCTAATTTTTAGAAGCAGGACAGTGGCCCCATTGCTGTTGGGTGCATTCAGGTATTCCATTCACTGGTCTTGTCATGTTGGAAAGGGGAAAAAACCCCAAAGCATACTTCTTAGAAACAGAAAATGGGAGCATCTTGGTTTGTATTTTCTGTCTTCCTGTGAAGATTTGAAATCAAATAGATTATCAACAAATTGACATGTTTAGTTGACAAGTCTGCTGTGTAGTTAAAAGTTCTTTTGTGGATCCAGCCCCAGTTTAAGGTAAGAGAAAGGGCAAACAGTAATTTTAAGTATATATGCTTTTTAGAAGTATCATTGTGCTTTGCTGCTAAAATCCATTTGTGTATGGGAAGGAATCCTGACACTTAAAAAGTGGACACCTGATCTGTTGGAGGCTATCTGTTATACTGAGAATTGTCTAGTAAAATGAGTTGCAAAAGTTTGAGGGGAAGAGTTAGGAGTTCTACTAGGGGTGTATAAAATTTTCCATTGAAAGGCCAAGCACGTTAACTAAGGATTGATCTGATATTTTTATTTTAGGACAGTATTTGTATTTCACTGCAGTATTGAATTTATGTTTCTTGAATATTTGGCTTGGCTTGATGCTTTTTCATTGAAAATAAACATGATATTCACCTGAAAATTCAAATTGATCTTTCAGATTTGCCAGCGAGTGTTCTAAGGTACAAGGAGATGGGGAATAAGTGGACTTAACAGGTGTATAAGAATCCAGTATCAGAACTCCTCATGTAACACTGGTATTAATGTACTTTCCACTTGAGGATACATTTAATATTTATACACTTTGAGTAAATCAGTTGGAAGGTCACTTCCTATATAAATGAGTTGCTAACAAAGGGCTTAAGTGGTCAAAGGAATCCTGTCTGTTGAAGTGGGTATTTTCATGTCAGGTAACACTCAGATGTTCCCCTTTTATTGCCCTCTACTCAGTGCCAGTGGCCTGTTTGCAAGTCTGTCTAAACTTCCACGTACACAGAAGTAATAACCCCTGAAAATAAACCCACTTGAAGATTTTAATGGTTCTTGTGCTGCTTCACATTTGAATCATTGTATAGTTTTTAAGACTATGCTTTGGGGTTTTTTTGGTGGGGGTTTTTTTGGGTTTTTTTTTGTTTTTTTGTTTTTTTTTTTAAAGAAAGTAATCTTTGGGAATCAGGAATTGAATATAACCTTCAATGTTGAGCCAATAAGAAGGTCAGTAAATGTCTACTAGTGTTTGCATCCTGTGGCTTTTGACATCTTTGGTATTTAGGTAAAGTGATGAGGGCTGGTGTGTAGGTATTGCTTAGGTTGCTGTGAGGTGCTGCCATAAAAATCAAGTATGAATATACCTGTCCCAAATCCCATATCCCAAACCTTCCAATTACCTGTGTGAATGCCACATCACTTAGGCTTTCATCTTTCTTGAAAATACTGCTTGTTTTGGTTAAATGATGATATTAAATAATGCCTATGGCTTGTTTTTGTTGCAGTTTCCTGTAATAGCTAACTTGTCATTATAACTGATACTCCTTTCTCTTTTAGACTACACGAAGAAATAATTGACTTCTATGATTTCATGTCCCCTCGTCCTGAAGAAGCGGCTATGAGAAGGGAAGTGGTGAAAAGGATAGAAACTGTCATCAAAGATCTTTGGCCTACAGCTGATGTGAGTGTAATTTAAGTGTTGATTTTCTTCTCTGGTAAATTATAGAGCTCTGTTCACTTAACCTTGCTGTTATCTTTCTGTGGTTTAGAATTGAACAGATAGGACTTCAAACTTAAGGCAATTGACTTAATATCACAGCTCTTGCAGTACTTTGCAGTTCATTTTAAAAAATGGAGAAAATTTAAAACCTAGATTTAAGGTTAATGAAGGCTACTGATAATTTTATTTTTCATTTTGAGAACCATGGATGTGAAGAACCTTCCACTTTAAGAAGTGCATTTCTTAAAGTAAAAGCTTATTAAATTGATTGCCACTGTATAACTTAATTTTTAATATTAAAGTGAGACTGCCTACCTATGTATCTATTTCTGCAAGAAGTCCTGGCTCTGGATATTTGCAAATATAAATATTTTACAAGAGAATGGTTAAAACACATAGATTTTTTTTTTTTTTTTGGTACTCATCACGAATTTGACATTCAGTAAATTACTTTAACCCTGCTTTAGTGTGAACTTGACTTCCTGAGCTACATTGCAGATGAAGTTGCTGTATTTTCAAGCCCTTTATTGCCTAAACAGTAAGCTTCTCCCACGCAAAAAGCATATGGAAGTAGTGTAAAGTATATCTCTAGCATCACCTTTCTGATTACCAGATAGTAATGTTATGAAGCAGCAGAAACATTTCAGACCATTGTGATTTTGTAGCCTTCAGTGATGAAGAGTGAGGGCTGTGGCCACAGTGCTGAGCTAATGATACAGAAAAGCTTCTCTGCTGCATCTTTATCTGTGATTTTTCCTTAGCGATAACATTCTTCTAGCTTGTGGGAACAGAGATAAACAGTGAAATGGGCTGGTGTTGCCCAGCCTTCTCATAGGTAATTTCAAAGAAGTGAACTTGTAAATTGTGCTCTGCTGTAGCAGAAGGAGAAGAAAGTCTTGATTCTCCCTATTAGAAGCATACCAAAGCATTTGATGTGGGCCATGAATGTCTCTTCAGCATGCTTTCTTTTCCACACACAGACACTTGCCACAATTTCATAACCATCCTTGCAGTAAAATCTGCAGTATTCATGTTTATCTGAATCGTATGTTTTAGATGCACTTGGTGTTTTTAAACAAAAAAAAGTGTTTCTCCAATTTCAGTAAAGCTGTCCTAGGAGGAAAGAAGGAAGTGGGGAGGAAGGGAATTTGTAACAGCCTATACTTACATCAAACTGGAAATAAATAGCAAAAAGGAGTTGTTTCAAAAGATTGTGCTCTGCTGCTAGCAGGATTGGTAGTCATTTCATGTTAGAAAATAATCCTCTGAAGTTGCATCTATGGGAGAAAGTATATTTCTGCAGGTTTCACACAGTATGCAGTAAAGTTCAATAACTTTTTGCTGGGCTATATCCTTAATGAGTTCAGAAGAATCTTTGTCTTGTGAAAGTGAAATGAAGTGAGCATTCATAATTATAAGTTATTTCACTGGTGTGGGTTTTTTTTCAGGTCCAGATATTTGGCAGCTTTAGTACAGGGCTTTATCTTCCAACCAGGTAAGTAATACTTTATATAAAGATTGTCTTTTAGAATAATGGTAAATTTCAAAGGAGAATTCAGACTGGAATGTGTAAGCCTGTCAAACTTCCAGTAATTTTTTTACCTAATGTCCCATGTTACAAGGGGAAGAGTTTTTTAACTTGGATTTAAGTATTTGGTATATCATTGTACTTCTCTAGATACTTACTGACTCTTTGGTGAATTACCTTTACTTCGTTGTGTCTGGGGTTAGTCTTTGTTTTCAAGATACAGTGAAATCAAATGTTCAGTGTTTCCTACGTAAAGATTGTGTTTTGTTAAATAAGGTGAATTACTGACTATCACCACAGAGTTACTGTGCAGAGTTACAAGAGTCATTACAGCTGTTTTCCCATATTTTTGAGAACAAAATGTCTAAAATGTCTTAATTCAGTGTTTTGTATCACTTAATGGTTCAATAGGTGGATGTGTAGCTGTGTCTTAAAGACTATGTTGTCTTTATATCAATTAAAATTTTGCTTAGGAAAGCACTGGACATTTCACTTTTATGAATAACAGTCACTAAAAATTGTTTGGATTATTAATGTTCCTGTCAACACTGGTACATGAGGGATGGGATTGGGCTGTGGAAGTCAAAGGGGAAGGAGGAAAAAAGGTAAAAGGAAGAGGAGGATAAACTCAGCAGAGAGCTGGAAGCAAGAAACTAGAATACTGCTTTGGGTCTTAAAGCACATTAGGCCATCTCTTTAGCATTCCTAAAAGCAGCTTATTGGGAATGTAGGTTGAAAGTTGCAAAATGGTCACCCTGGAGGACTTGTAAGACATAGAGTGCCATTTTTTTTTTTTGTGTGGATTATTATGTTTTAGACTTAATGGATCTTGTGTTGTTTTTGTCTAGTGATATTGATCTAGTTGTTTTTGGGAAATGGGAACGGCCACCTTTACAGCTGCTGGAGCAAGCACTAAGAAAACACAATGTGGCTGAGCCGTATTCCATTAAAGTACTTGATAAAGCTACGGTAAGTGATAGTCTTTGGAATACTGAACTGAAGAGTTTTCAGACCCCTTAAGATGTTGGTGATAAATAGTGTTCTTAATTCATGAAGCAAATTATATTGTCTTAAGCACGATGTTTTGCTCTGTCTGTGCATGATTTTACTAGAATCTGTGCTTAACAATAGCATGCAGCATACTGTATTTGCTGGAAGGCCATACCTCTGCAGTTGTTGTGAAATGGTGCTATGCTTCTTTTGGTTGGGTTTTTTTTTTTGCGGGGGGGGGGTGTGTTTTGTGTTTTTGTTTTTTTTTTTTTGTTTTTTTTTTTTTTTTTTTTTTTTTTTTTTTTTTTTTGTTTTTTTGGGGTTTTTTT
>JAOSLQ010021010.1:0-23902 GCA_025629905.1 Lorius lory | reverse complement strand
CTAACTCTCCAGGAGTCGGGGGAGCAAGGGGGGGGAGTGAGTGCATGAGCTGTGCAGTTTGGTTTTAAACCACGACAAGCCTCTCACTCACTCCCCCCCTTTTTACCCCCTGCTCCTGGAGTGATGTGGAGGAGAACCAAAAGAATGTAAATCCCATGGGCTAAGAACAGTCCAGTAACTAAGGTATAACACAAAACCACTGCTGCTACCACCAGTACTAATAACGATATGGTGAATAACAAAGGAAGAGAATACAATTGCTGACCACCTGCCAACCAATACCCAGCCTGACGCGAGCACCAATCTGGGCCTTCTGAGTAACTCCCCCCAGTTTATATACTGGACCTGAGACATGCTGTGGTATGGAATACCCCTTTGGCTAGTTTGGGTCAGATGTCCTGTCTCTGCTTCCTCCCAGCTTTACATGCTCCTCACTGGCAAAGCCTGAGGCTGAGAATGTCCTTGGTCAGAGTAAACATTACTTAACAACAGCTAAAAAAATTGGTGTGTTATCAGCACTGTTCTCAGACTAAACCCAAATACTTCTTGTATTTGACTTTTGCAGTTGTGATTTTTGCCCCTTTCATGCTAGACTTCAGCAGTTGGTTACAGGTTATAATCTTGTAGGGCAGAAAACCTCCGTGTGGATCAGTGGACAAATATAGCTCGAACTGATGAAGAGAGAAATATATACATGAGAACCGTGGTAACTCTTCTGCATGTTGTCCTGCCTTGGGTCACAATTCCAGAGCTTCAGGTTGAGAGGAACCTGATGAAGAGATATCTTAGAGCATGCCACATTTTATGAGACAAAACAAAATGTGACTTTTCAATACCCTTTTAATTAGAATCAGAACACTATTGGTAGCAGATGCTAAGCAGTGATATCTTTACTGCAAATTAATCCAAATTCATAGAATCATAGAATCATAGAACAGTTAGGGTTGGAAAGGACCTTGAGATCATCTAGTTCTAAACCTCTGCCATGGGCAAGGACACCTCCCACTAAACCATGTCACCTGAGGCTCTGCCCAACCTGGGCTTGAACACCACCAGCGATGGAGCATTCACAAATTTCCTGGGCAACCCATTCCAGTGCCTCACCAAAATTCATTTAATCCAAATCAATACAGATCTTTGCAGTTAGTGGAAGCCATATTATTGTAGGAAAGATTTCTCTTAACTATGAAAAGTGCAATTTTATCGGGCAGCCTTTCTTGTTGAGAAAAAACCCCACCCTTAAAATTTATCATATTTTAAATAGTGGATCAAGGGGTTAATGACAAAAAAAAAGTTATTTCTTTGGCTAGAAGCTAACACCTTGAAAATAAATCGAGCATGCTCTTCTGGGAACTCTGTGAATGTATAAATGTATGGGTCTCAAAAGTGTTCATCATCTTGTTTCCAGATTGTGTTAAAGATTAGAATATTTCTGTCTCTCAGAAATTTTGGGCAAGAATATTTCTTTTGTTAATATTGTCATGTAGAATATGGTGGTGGTTTCACTAAGTTTTTTACTTTTTGGCTGTCCTTGCTCAAATGTTCATTTTATGTTACAACACAATGCTTTTATTTGTCCATCTTCCCATACTCTGAAGTATACATTAGGCTGATACATTCTTTTAAAGACTATGGAAAAAGAAGAAGATTTGTAAGGCTTTCTAGAATGATGAAGTTTTCATTTAATGAAGGAGAAACTGACTTTTTAATTCTAAATACAGATTTATCCCCACACTGAGCTACTATGTGCTTTCCATGATGCTTTATTGCACTCAGACTGTTTTGTAGGTATGGTTGGCACTGACAGCAAACCAAAAAAATACAAAATTTATGGAAAAGTTATATGGATATAATGGATTTGTTGCAATTAATGTTTTCATTCATCAAGAAATTAGATTTCTTTTGTGTGATGTACAACTTCCTCGAAGTTTTGTAATAAGTGACAAGAAGAGCAAATGCAAAGGAACAGTGCTATTCTAGAAAATAAGATAAAGATCAGGTAGAATTTACATTGAGTCTTCAAAGACTATCACAGTAAGTGTGTGTTTTTCTTCCAAAGGCCCACTCTTAACCCTATTCAGGTTAATAATAAAACCCAAATCTGGCTAAAAATTTTAATTTTTCGTGCTGTTAATACAAAGAGCTACACTAGCATTTTAAGACCAATGATTGTCAAGAATACTACTGTATGCATAGCAATACACAGTTTTCTTGCAACATAATTTAACTTTGGTAGTAAAGAAATAGATATTTTTGGTTTAGTGCTTTCTCTAACTGATGACCTTTCATTAGCACAGCCGGACAGAACTAGTAAACCTGATGCTTTGTGCATGAAAATCTGAAAGAAGCTGTTCCATCTTTAAAAAAAACCCTGAAAATGCACTCTTTGTTATCTGAATTAGATGACATTATAACAGCAATTATTCAACATTTTTTTGTAGAGAAAAAAAAAAATAGAGAGAATTCCCTACTGAGATCTGGAACTTCTGTTTTTCATTTCTTAATGAAATCATTCCCCCTTTATTTGGAATCAAGACCTTTTCATATTTTCTCCCAGGCTCTATCAAAGAGAATGGGGCAGGATGACAGGGAAAAACCCAACTCTGATACCTCAGAGTATGTTAGAACCAAAGCAGGCAGGGGACAGAGAAACTGGCAGTCTCAACAGTGGAGATATAAAAGCTGTTTGCTTGTCAGAGTTGCATTTAATAGGGTATCTTCAGATTTAGAAAAGGAAGCAAAGGAGCAGTGGATGAAAATATCAAAGAAATACTGATAAAATTGCTACTAAATGCTTTAATGCTTCTTAGCTTTACTCTTGAAATACTTTAGCTTTGCTTTGGTCATGCAGCTCTCCCTGTGTTATTTTACCATCTTACCAGGGTTTAACCCCAATGTGGTGGTTTGACCTTGGCTGAGCCCCAGCTGCCCACCAAAGCTGCTCTATCATTCTCCTCCTCAGCTGAAGAGGGGAGAAAATATCTAACAAAAGGCTCATGGGTCGAGACAAATCCAGAGAGAGATCACTCACCGATTACTGCCAACAGCAAGACAGTCCTGAGGTGGGGAAATTAGTTTAATTCATTACCAATCAAGTCAGAATAGAATAACAAGTAATAATCCAAAACCTAACCTTAAAAATACCTTCCTCCCACCCCTCCCTTTACTCCTGATTTTCTCTACCTCCTCTGCCACAGCAGCACAAGGGGGACAGGGAAAGAAGGTTATTGTCAGTTGCCTCTGCCACTCTTTACCCCTCAGGGGAAGACTCTTCACACTCCTTTGCTCCAGCCTGGGGTACCTCCCGTGGAGACAGTTCTCCATGAACTTCTCCAGTGTGAGTCCTTTATGAACTGCTCCAACATGGGTCCCTTCCATAGGGTGCATCCTTCAGGAACAGACTGCAGCACTTGTGACTTGGGGTAACAAGTCCTGCAGCAAACTTGATCCAGTGTGGGCTCCTCTTTCCATGGGGCCACAGTGGCCGACAGAAGTCTGCTCTAGCTCTAGCACAGGCTTCCCCCAGGGTTACAGCCTCCTTTGGGCATCCCCCTGCTCTGGAGTAGTGTTCTCCATGGGCTGCAGGTGGAATCTGCTCCACCATGGACCTCCAGGGGCTGCAGGTGCACAGCTGCCTTACCATGGGCTGCACCATGGGCTGCAGAGGACGTTCTGCTCTGGTGCATGAAGTGCCTCCTCCCCTCCTTCTGCACTGAATTTTTTGTCTGCAGGGCTGTTGCTCTCAGAGATTCTCCTTCCTCTCTCTGGAGTAGCCACTCTGCACGGTTTTTTTAACTTTCTTAACTATGTTATCACAGAGGTGCTACCATCATGACTGATGAATTTGGCCTTGGCCATCTGCAGGTCTGTTTGAACTGACTGGCATTGGCTATCTCTGAGATTAGGTCATTTAGGCTGCAAGTATTTACCTTTATCTATACCAATTTGTTTCTTCAACAAACCAGAAAGTACCACCCTTATTAAGAGAGCTCATCTGTCAGCATCAAATGATAGAAATTACAGATACAGTCTTCTTTTAACAAATACATAATTTTAATTCATAAACCCATGTATGTTTATGCCTATGATCTAAGTAATCCAAATAATCCTTATTTAAATTTTCTCCATGGATTTTAATACACACATTCACCTATTAGTCATAAGTGCATTTTGAACAGTTCACCAGCATCATAGATAATTCTGGAAAAAATTACTTTATGAAGTTTTAGAACTGTCTTGAAAAGAGCATGTTCAGTGTCATAGCTGAGAAATGTGGGGTAGGTAAATCTGGTGCTCCTGTATGCTTTACAATAAAAGAAGAATTTTATAGTGGCAATGAAGCACTCCGCTGTGCAATCTGAACACGATTTCCTACCTTTCTTATTTGCATCTCTCCAAAGTTAATAGACATTTATTTCTGTGTTGATTTTCTTAAGGGTTTATTGTTTGCACTCCCGAAAAATAAAATCATTCTAATTTCATTGTAAATTTTCTTTGTGGTATTCTGAAAACTAAAGTCCAGCCTGTTGGTTGGTAGAACCAAGCTATCTCAAGCCAGTAGGTTGTTTTGAATCAAGGTCATCTTGTTTTCAGCCATATTTTGATGCATACATTCCTTTGACAGCTTAACAACAAACAGTGTGAAACAAGTTCAGCTCTGCAATAAACTGCATAGGCTCTTGCTTTGGAGAAATGAGAGGAGGAATGTTTACTATTAACAACAGGAGAAAAAGCTTTGATCAAAGCCACAGTATAAAAACCTAGCACTTGGTTTGTCTGTGACATAGTCTATTTGATGCCTGGCTTGATCTTGGTACTGCTTTTGGTAGATGGAAATAAAAATGGACAATTTAAGCTTGTTTTGATATTAACAGAATCTATGTTCATATGTTGGGGTATTTTTTTGTAATGCAATTTCTTATGTCCTCACAGCAACTTTAAGGGTTCTTATTAATAAAAAAAAAAAAAAAAAAAAAGAAAAAACCCAAAATGAATATTGTTTGTTGAGCTTCGTTTCTTTGTTATAGAGGACATTATGAAAACTCTGTAAGAAGATGTTATGTATATTTACCTTGTAAGAATTGTGAAATCTCTGGAGAGCAGAACCAGACAGTGCCGTAGGTAAAACACAGAAAAGGCAGAACCTCTTTTTTTGCTTTTTTAAGTCTAAATTTTTATCAGTCACCTGCAGGTTGCTTATAAGGAAGAAAATCCTTCTGTCTTATTGTTTTTCTTTGAAATGGTTTTGAAAGCTGTCACTGTCTAGCATGTGTCCATAACAGAAATGCTATATGCCCAGTTCTGTAAGGAAGCAGTGCAGCACAATACCTCTTTTAGACATGCTTATATATTTATCAACTGTTTTCCATCTAGAAGCCTCAATTGAACACTCTAGCAGCAAAATTTAAGAATATGAACATCTCTACAGTTTTGTTTATACAGACATACAGGTAGAATGCAGTTTGTAAATATACTCACATACATATCCACGTACGTTAGAGTGTAGGTCTGTATCACATATATGCACTTTTAGTGCCTTATACTATCTATTTCATGCTTTTACAAGGAAAAAACTTACTGATTATTCAAAATTAATTGTGGAAGATGCATAAATTAGGCTTAATCTTTGATTTACATAGATGGACATGGATTGAAATGAATGATGCTCCAGCTGTTTATCTCAGAAATTGTCATAAAAATATTCTTTTGAAAAGAATGAAGATTTCATCATATAATAAGTATCTGTGAAGAGACCTATTAGAGAAAAAATTCTGACCACTGATACAGTGCAATTGTGTGCTTTCATTCTTTTAGTTATAGTTTTTACTCTATTAGCTATAAGCCACCATTTGTAACCATTAAGATGTCTGATAGCTATTTGGGACATATCTTCTTGTCTTTGTCTGTGCATACTGTAATTTACTATAGATTCAAAAAATGAACATAAGTGTGCACTGCAATTATCTCCTCTCAAGAGGATTGTTACTTTGCACATCCTCCTGGGATCAACAGGGTAGCTGCTGTCATTTTGGTAGCCAAATGGGATGGTGATGAATACTGCAACACATTATAAAGAAGTTAATCTTTGAGATTGTTATAAAGTTACGGTTTTATTTTCACTCTCTTCTGTCACAATATCTTAAATTTTAAGTGTACCATCTAATTTAACTGGGAAACGCCCACTACTAGAGTTGAGGGTGTCTGACCATTATTGGTAGGCTTAATTATTGGTACACTTTTAAGACTGCTTGTTTTGAATGATAATCTTTTACTCTGTGTACATTTCAATGAAAAAAAACAAGACAGGAAAAAAAAAAAGAAATCTCTTTTGTATATAACCCATTATTTTCATCATATCAAAACTCTTTCCATTTCAATTGAATTTAGCATTCAGGTCTCAAAGGAAAAGAAGTAAACATATTTTTTTCTTAACCATTTTTTTTTTTTAATACAGTGCTTTTCAGATTATTCAGAATGAATTGGTCATACAAGTTTGATCTAAATCTCCCTGAATCCTCAGCAGTAAAAATGTTACAGTTTTTATGTGTTTTATCATACAGATTTTATTACTTTAATATGAAAATGGGTCATTCTCCACTAACCCACTGTCAAAGCATGACATTTTTGCTATCACTCTAACATCCATAGTGCACTTAAATTTGATTTATGAGAACATTTTATAGCATTTTTGTCCTTAGGATGCTCCAAGAAATGAGAAGAAGGATACCAATGTCAATTGCTTAAAGAAAAAAATAAAACAAAATAAACCTAACAAAGCAAAACAAACCCTAAATACTTTCATTTTGATTGCCTACGTATAACTGCAACAACAAAAATAAACATCTCTGTTCTGAGATGTTCTTAAAACTCTGGAAAGAAATAGAAGGAAAATATGAGAAATTGTCTCCTTAAGAACCTCAGTGCTTTAAATACAAGATAAAGCAACAAAGCATGTGCAAACCCACCAAAATAGCATCAAACAGCTTTTTTATTAATTTACTATTAGCCTTCACCCAGATATGGTCAGAGTTATGCTTATACTGCTGTCCTTTTTTGCAGATGAAGCTGTCAGAAATGAAGGTTATGCACTGATTATTCTACATACCTGCATTTCCTCAACTCACTAACGATTTTAGATTACTTGAGTTTTGACTGTTGAACTACGGACAGTTGTGGCAGTGAATTAACAGCTGAGAAAAAATATTTATTTCTTTCATTTGAGCATTGATCCCCTTAGTATCAAGGTAATTCAGATGTGTCCTACTGTCTAGAAAGAAACTAGCTGTTCAAAATCCCTGTCATTTATGAAATTCTAGGTGTACAAAACGTTTGCTTTAAGGAATGTATTTTTAGGAGAATCCATCTGGAAGTGGATAGGCAGCTCTTCATTTTGATCCTTCAATCTTCAAATGCCATTAAACACCCAAGTTATGATGTCTAAATGTTTTTATCTAATCTCCTTTGAAATGCAGGGCATTTCAGACATTTAGACAGTAAAACATAACTGGAATTTTCAGTAGAAATCTGGAAGCAAAACACTGCTTAACTGAGAGGTTTTCTTTCTTTTTTTTCTTTTTATAGTGTGACTTAGTATTCATAAAGGGCACAATTTAGAGCTCCTGAGTCCTTTATAAGTGCATAAACAGTTTTTTTGTCTTTAAAAATAAATTAGATGTCTTGCTCTGTTAGTATCTACTGTTTAGAATATACAGAAATAATTGTTCTGAACAAAATGAGTATCATATGAAACAATATGAAAATGAACATGAGCCGGCAGTGTGTGCTTGCAGCCCAGAAAGCCAACCGTATTCTGGGCTGCATCAAAAGAAGCGTGACCTGGTCAAAGGAGGTGACCCTGCCCCTCTACTCTGCTCTCATGAAACCTCATTTGGAGTATTGTGTGCAGTTCTGGTGTCCTCAGCATAAAAACGACATGGAACTGTTGGAACAAGTGCAGGAGAGGGCCATGAGGATGATCAGGGGAATGGAGCACCTCCTGTATGAAGACAGGCTGAGAAAGCTGGGTCTGTTCAGCCTGGAGACGAGAAGGCTGCATGGAGACCTCATAGCAGCCTTCCAGTATCTGAAGGTGCCTATAAGGATGCTGGAGAGGAACTGTTCATTAGGGACTGTAGTGGCAGGACAAGGGGTAATGGGTTCAAATTTAAACGGGAAGTTTAGATTTGATCTAAGGAAGAAATTCTTTCCTGTTAGGGTGGTGAGGCACTGGAATGGGTTGCCCAGCGAAGTTGTGAATGCTCCATCCCTGGCAGTGTTCAAGGCCAGTTTGGACAGAGCCTTGAGAGACATGGTTTAGTGTGAGGTGTCCCTTCCCATGGCAGGGGGGTTGGAACTCAATGATCTTAAGGTCCTTTCCAACCCTAGCTATTCTATGATTCTAAATATGCTACATTACCTTGTTTCTATAGTCGTTTCTGTGAGCTTTGGTTGTTAGCATTTTAACTCCTTCATGTGTAACCACAGCTTCATACCAAGCTATGGGATGCTGGGGTGACATCATCCAGTCTTCTGACATAGGAGTCACTCCACTAAAGGCCTGTCCTCAGTGACGACCATTCTTTGTGCAAAGGAAAAGCCTCTTGGTTTCTGTGGCTTCTTCATCTGTTTTGTTTTCGTTGCTGAGTGGGAGTTGAATTGTCTGAAGTATAGAGTCCTAGAATCACATGGACACCAGGATGAATATGAATCAGCAATGTAGCCTTGCAGCAATGAAGGCTAATGGTATCCTGCGCTATATGACACAAAGTTTTGCCAGCAGGTTGAGTGAAGTGATCCTTCCGCTGTACTCATCGCTGTTGAGACCATACCTGGAGCTCTGTGTCCAGTACTCCAGTACTCCCTCACACAAGAGAGACACAAACATACTCAAGAGAGTCCAGTGAAGTGCCACAAACGTGATGAAGGGTCTGGAGCATCACCCCAAAGAGGAAACGCTGAGACAGCTGGGAACCCCGTTAGTGTCATCACCTGTCATGTGGTCCAGCCCCGTAAAAATTTTGGAAGGCCTCCTCTGGACTCTTTCTTTTGCTGGAGTTGCCTAGACTGGACACAGCACTCCAAGTGAGATGTCACAAGTGCCAAATAGGGGTGAAAGGTAACTCTTCTAGACCTGCTGGCTCCGCCCTTATTAATGTAGCCCAGGATGCAAGCTTCGCAAGGCTTTCCACTTGTTTCTGTTGAACTCTCTGAGATTTATGTCAGTTTATGTCTTCAGCCTATCTTGATCCCTCTGAGTAGCAGCCATGCCCTCCAACATGCTGTCTGCTGTCCCCACTAATTTTTGTGTCACCAGCAAACTTCCTCAAAATGCTCACCTATGTCTTTAATGAAGACACTAAACAGTGGTGGTCGCAGTACTGATCCCCGGGGAATGCTACTATTTGCTGGCTGCTGGCTGGACTTTGCACTAGTGATGACAACAGAGATCAAACCCAGCCAAGAAACCCATTTTCCAAAACACCTTATTGTCTACTTAACCAACCATTGTCTCACAAATTTGGCATTGAGGAGATTCAAGAAGGATGCTAAAGCCAAGATATGCAACAACCACTGTCTTCCCTTGCCCACAAATCCAACCACCCTATTAGGTGAGTCCGACTGATTTGCCCTCAGTAAATCCATGCTGGCTGTTCATATCACCACCTTGTCCCTCAGCTTTGTAGAACAAGCTTGTAAGGGAATTTGCTCCAGAGGCTGAGGTTAGGCTGACTTTAATTTGCCTGGATCCCCTTAATATATTTAATAAAGTTGATATAATAATTTGATGTGGTTATCCTTCACTTTTGAGAAGTATTAAAATTAATGTGTTTTCATTTTCAACTTTTGTGATAAAGATTTATTCTATAGAAAAGAAAAGTTAGCCATGATGAAAAAGTTATTTCTCTCTCTCAAATGCTTTCCTTCAGATACAGTATGATAGTCTTGTTTGTTCTAAGGAAAGCTCTTTAGAAGGTTGAATTATAGCCTAAAGTCTAAATTCAGCTAGATAAACTCTTGTATCAAAATAGCAGTGAAAACATTCACTTTGGATATGCATCTATTGTTCCAAAAGAGATGTTCTCTTACCAGAGTAAGATGGTGTTTACTCAGTCTTGAACACAGCGGATGCTTTAATTAAACATATAAGCACAAGATAAAATGTTTATTATATTACAGGATAAGCAGCTGCCACCTACTTTCTACAGTAGTAAAAGTTCTTAGGACGATGTTGACACTGAAGCACCCCAGTTGTTTGCTTTCTAAATGAAAAATGTTCTATCTTCTGTTATTATAGATTAAGCTTGACACTACTTTCATATATATGTCCAGAGTTGATTGCAGAAAAAGCCACCTGGCTGCTAAAGAGGAAAAAGCATGGGTCCTTCCTATCTCTGACTCAGTTTGTCACTGAAAGACACTAGGAGTAGATGCCATCCCACAGAGTTCACTCTGACCAGTTGTGTCACAGAGGACACAGTGGGAAGGAGAAAGCTATTTTAGCCTATGTTCAGACTCCAGCTGACATTTGGGTCAGCAACACATCTTCCAATTAAATTTTCCTATGAGGTTATAAGCTAAAGATGCTTCTATGATGTATACAAAGTCTTGAGCTCTCCCTTTTCCGTTTCTGAGTGACTCTGCAGAAAAGGCTCTAGCATAAAGCTCTGTTTTCAGCCTTTCAGCAGCTTTCCATCTCTTTCACCTGGATTCAACAACAAACACACCTGAACAGAAAACCTAGATCACATTACCTAAAACAAACAGCAAATTTTCTTTTGTCTCTTACCTAAATACACCTAGAATCATAGAATAGTTTCATGAGTCTTCAGAACTACTTCTAGATGTTCAGTGGCAATATTTTCTGGACGTATTATTGCAACATACCGGGAATTAAATCCTTAAGCCACAGTATTATAGACTGTACAATGAGATTATCTGCCCACTGCAATCCCAAATTGGGAGATCATAAAAAAAATTAACGGAGATGATTTTCCTGCAGTAGGTCCCATAATATCTTAAACTTATTGTGAAAACAAGAGTTCTTATTTTGGATTAAACAAACTGGTAAATGAGTCTTAGCCTGAAAAAATTTGTTTTCTTACTCCATATGTTCATTAAAGTCAGTGTCTGTTAAGTAGAAGTTGAATGAGCTGAAGTGTTGTAATCTGAAACTAAATCAATATTAAAAAAAAAATATAATGAGAACTATAGTTTCCTAATTCCAAAGCTCACAGCCTACTGTCAGTTATACTGATGTTTTAAACAAGAAGATCTTCCTCAGTGTAGCCCACTTTTACGCAGTGTAGTTTAGTGCAGAATGTGGATGGGTAGTTATGTGCTTTTTAACATAATATTGAAGTTGACAGTTCACTATACACACACAAATAGTAACAGTTTGTTCCAGAAATATGAGAGGTTATGTTGTGATCTGTGGCAATGCTGAAAATTAGGTACCCTGCTAGCTATTGCTTCTATTTTCAAACAGACTCAGATCTGATCATGCAGGAATGAGGCATCACATTTCCTAAGCAACCATTTTAAATGGTTATAGAAGGTGGAATGTGAATTCTGCAGTATATATTTTTAGGAGTGAAGATCTGTTTAAAATTCCTTCCTGACCTTACCTTCCAAATGCAGTGGGCCACTTCCAGCGTGGTGAAAGACAAATCCTAACTATGCAATACACAGATTTTCAAGTATTTTCTTTGACCCAGAGAATGATTTTTGAAAACATTTAAGCATCTCATTTTCACTGACTGGTAAGATCATTCAGAAAACCTTCCCCTTACCTGCTTGGCCTGATTTAATCAGAAGTCTTTTCTTTAGACTGAACTTTGGAGAAATAAGGACACTAGAGAGGAAAACAATCTCCGATGTGAAGCCTCTGACTTCGCTAAGACATTGGCTCACATCTTTACAGCATGATTTTAGGCGTTAATTAAAGGCATAGCCTATAAATATCACTCTTTACAAGTCAACGCAATATAAAAACATTTGAATGTCAATGATGATATATCATATACATTCGTTTCAGTTTTTAACTTAGTTATGATTAATAGGAAGTGCACAGAAGCATGAATCAAACTCCAGCTGAGTATACGCAAGTAGCTCAGCAGAGGAAGATCAGGATGTATTTATTCATAACAGCATGCAAATCTGGGAAAAGTATTATACAGAGCTCTGTCTTCAACAGTGTCTAACATGGACAATGAATGTTTGGGGACCAAGTCAGCTTTAGATTTGTGGAGGTTTTGCCAGCACCTGTAGTACAAGTTTGTCCTCATCAGCCTGCATGCTGCATGACTGGTATTGTTATCTGCCTTGGCCTGCATCTCCTCCTGGTTTCTGATTGCTCTGGCTGCTCATCCCTTAGGCTGTTTCTGTTTAGAAGATGCTGGAAATGGACATGAAGCTTAGAAGGAGAGAGCATATTTTGGGAGAGACTGAACAACGGCCACCTTGTCCTGCATATATCTGAGTAGTCTATGGTACATATATAAATACATGTGTTTTTAAAAAGTATATAAAAAAATATATAAACCTTAATTTTTTTCTTTAAAAAACCCTATATAAGCTATTCTGCATCAACTGAATACATCCAGGGTGCAAGAAAGAAGAGAGATGCTACAGAGTGTAAAGTTGGTAACATGCTTTATTCTTGAATAAAAATTTAGTTGTTTACTAAATAGAACAAAGGAATACATCTATGCAGGAAACAAAAAATGCTCTGAAAGCAGTGATTTGATGCTTCAAAGTAGCATTTTTTTTTGTTATGAGGAGATGTATAAGGGGCCTTGATGCCAGTCTTTTCCAACTTGTTTTTTTCTCTTGTTTTTTTTCCTGCCCATCATGTAAATTTCAAAAGTTCACAGATTTTATTTTTTTTTTTAATAAAAATAAAATGTTGGTTTGTACTTGCCATTACTTCATGGAAATAGGAATTAATCATTTCAGTGTTTCGCAAGACCATATTAAAGATATTTTGGAGGTCACAGGTTCAGTATGGCTTACACATACAAACAGTTCAATAATGTGTAAACAAAGAAACTTCACATTACAAAAGGAGACAGTGAGGCTTGTTAATTACTACCCAGGCTCAGAAGTGCCTTCTTATTGTCCCTGGAAAATATTGCTCTCACAGAGCATCCTTCTATGTTTTCCAGCTGGGAAAGGGAGTTTGCCCTTTCCATTGGAAAAAATCTGGTGCCCAGAGCTTTAAGACCTTATTTTCTATCTCAGGGCTTTTAGCAAAACCACTTCCACAGCACCTGATACCTTTACCCAGTTTCTAAACTAAAAGCTATCCCTGATTTCCCCTGTGGGGAATAATTTATCCACAGACAAAATTTGTATTTTGTCAGTATTATCCAGACATGCAATTTTTGTATTATTTCCATATTTCATATTATTTCCAGTATTTCCATATCTATGTTATGCAGAGGTTCATGTATTAGCACTCTGCTCAGAATATGCAGACCTCTTTTGTGTGATCACCAAGTACATACATTATCAAGTTGTTTTCAGAAGTATCATAACAATTTCCTTGTGAAATACAGAAACACTGAAATTAGAAATCTAAGGAGGAAATACATAATTAAAATATTGGTCAGTCATGACTTATCTTTTAGGAAAAAGAAGATAAATCTTTGTTTTTACAAACATATCATTGCATTTCACTGGTAGCTAGTTTTCCCAGGAGTAACTGGGTAATTAGAAAGATTTGCTGCATACATAGGAAAATAACTTTTGTAGGTAAATTCCCTCAACAGGATTTATTTTAATAGAAGTATCAGACTGAACATAAACACTTTCATTTTATGACACAATTACTACCAATGACATACTACTGCAGTGAACTCTCTGATTTCTTTTTAGTCTAGCATTATATTTCACTGCCTGCCCCTTCCATTTAGTATGTACAGTACTGTTGTGCTGCTCAGTAAAATTGCTCATTGTTTGTTACTAATCTACTAAACATTAATTTGGACTTTTTAATTACACTGAGATGGTCTTAAATTATGAAAATGAGTAAAGTGAAACTGAGGAAGAGATGTTTCATACAGAGGGAATGCAGGGGTAGCCTTATATGGCCAAGTACCTGCAGATATTTATGCCTGTTCTGATTGTTTTCCACTCTGGTCATCTTTAAAGAAAATCTTGTCGGTAAGCCACACAGTCACATTAGGGAACTTCTGTTTAGACTTATGAGTGAAGGCTTCGGGTAAAACTGGAGCCTCTTTGCATTGCAATATCAATTTTTACCAATGACTTTTTATCATAAATTACAGATGTATTTCTCATACACTTAATGCTTTTAAGGCTCTATTCTGTCAATCAGCTCGACACAGTTGTATAATGTGTCATGGTTTAAACATCTGAGATTTATTAGCAATTAACATATGCTTTTATTTTTTTTCTTCCAAAAGTACTCAGTATTAAAAATGAATGCTGTAGATGAAAACACTTTGTGATTATTTCTGTTCATTAATAGATGCTTAAACTAATGTAGTACCTGATAGCATTAAAATATGAAACTTCTCTAATTTATTAAAGCTACTTTTATCCTGTTGCATTGAAGAAATGAGTGTTTCTATCGAAAATAAGGACTCTGAAACTCTGAAACATTATAGCTTTATACTTTCTCTCCTAAATCTATTTCAGCTGCTCATTTTCTGTATGACAGAGATTAACATAAAACTGGAGTCTGAATGGTATAATTTAGTGTATTGCATAACACAGGACATTTAGAGTTATGAGCATCTAAAGATGCAGGTAAACATTGAGCTTTTTTAATATCTCACGATGCACTAATTCTAATGAGAGTCAGATGTTCCTCTGTGCCTTTGAAATTTACAGAAACATGTAAACACCTGCATATCCCTATTCAGTGGCCTTTTCTTCGTCAGTTTTATAGATGGGTCAAATCCTAGGTTGACCATGACCAGGAATGAGTTGTTCTAGATGACCCAAAGGAGGTGTGAAGCTACAGCAACAGCAGTTAATCCTATTTCACTCGCAATCAGGAAATGGAAATGGCTTGGGGAAGAGTGGGCAAGGGAGGGCAGTGTATCCTATGTAAAATATGGATGGAGATGAGATGCCCTGAGGAAATAAGGAAAGAACAGAAGGAACATGAGTTCACCCTGTGGGAGCAGGAATGGCACAGTTATATCTTATTGCCTGCAGAGCTGTCCTTGTTTAAAGTCCAGGGACAGAGGCCTGAGGGCACTGAAGAGGTAAACCAGCCTCATAGTGGTAATGACCCTGAATTTAGCTACAGACACATGTGTGAGGAAGGTGAAAGTAGGAGGGGCTGTTTCCCTTCACTCCTACTCCCCAGTACATTGTGCTGGGCTGCATGGGGAGAACAGAAATAACAGAGGCAGAATCTTGGCTGCTACACACAGCTCTGCAGCTCTGCCCCAAATGACATCATCTGTTTTCAATAAACTCTAGTCTGTTGTTACATGACAAAGAACGAAAGAACACTACCTTGAAGGACAATTAAACAGAATATGAGCACATCCTTAATGGATCCCCAGGTCATCAGTAAATTTATTTTTTTTTTAATCTATATATTTCAAGAAAAAAATCACAACTTGGATTTGATACAGAAATGTTTTCTTTTATGTGATTTACACATTTAAACTTAAGGTATTAACTTACTGGGTTATTTTAACCACTAGGTGTATTCCAAAGAATGAATGTAGTTTTGGGACCTTAGCAGTGAAGGAAGAATTGTGAACACAATAAACAAATATTTTTTGTTGGGTTTTTATTCATCCAGGGAAAGGATTCTGAGGGAAGGAAAAAATTTCAATTAAATCTGTGTATAAAGCTCATGGAATCTAATTCAGAGGCTCAAGTAATTCTAACCTCTAATCATGGGTAATGAGGCAGTGATCTAAAGAAATTACATTCAAAGTCACAAGCTTGAAACACCTTTCATCATTCTCAAAAAATGGGCACTAAAGTAAAGCTACAATGTTACTGTGAAGAATTGCATCTCTGGATTCACCCATATGTCTTTAGAAGAGACAAATGATGTCTTCATCTTCTCCCATCTTTCCACTTTCTGTATGGAGCACAAACATGAAAGTGATTGTTCTTTACAAGGGCCTATGTTACTAGTGTCCAGGGTTGACCCTGGACATCATCTAGGCACCCACACAACCATTCCCTCCCATCCTCCACTCAATTAACAGAGAGAATAGGAAAAGAAAAAGTGAGAACATTTGTTAAGAGACACTTCAATAGGTGATAAGGACAGTTTCATAGGTGAAGGAAAGAGGAAAGAAACAAGTGGTGGAAAAGCAATCACCACCTTCCACAAACAGACCAAAGCCCAGCCAGTCTAAAGACAATGAGCCCCTTCGAAGCAATAAAATGCCCACCTACTTTTTCTTCTACCCTAGTTTTTATTTCTAAGCATAGCATAGAATAACCCTTTGGACAGTTCAGTTCAGGTGTCCCAACTGTGTCCCCTCCCAGCTTCTTGTGCATACCCAGCCTGCTCACTGCAGGACAGTGGGAGCAGGCTGGGAAACAGCAAACCTTGATGCTGTGCAAACACTGCTCAACAATAGCCAAAACATTGGTGTATTAACACTATGTTATCCACAAATCCAAAACACAGCACCATATGTGCTTTCTCCGAAGAAAGTTAACTCTGTTGCAACCAGACCCAGTACTATCTCCACCCCAGATTACCAAACATTTTCCATCATGTTCTGGTCTTATACTATCAAGTACATCCTCATCAGCTGCTAACCCCCTTTGTGTCCTTTGAGATACAGATATAAATCCCTTAGTTAACAGTCCATCCCCATCAAATATTAATCCAAAAAAGTCCACTGAAAAGCCTCCTCAAATGTCCATAACAATTTGTTCAGTTCATTTAGTCCATGACTTGGGCTCCATCTGTTAGGGTGGTTGCTTAGGACAGGAGAGGTAATGTGTTTTGTTGAATTATTAGGCACCAAAGAAAGCTTGGGTTGGATCATCACTGTACTTGCCCAGTTTCTTGTGCTACTTGTCCTCAGTAATTTCAGGTGGTTTCTGCTGTCGTACTTCCTATCCTCAACTTCCTTCAGCACCACCAATAAGAGCAAAGAAAACAGTGATAGAGAAGAGGTACAGACATGGTCTCTTAAAGTATGTGTAATTTCATCTCTGCAAAACAAAAGCTTGGTGTTATTTCCTTCCCTCATTCCTCCCCTGACAACTTCCCTCTTTCTTCCCAGCTGTGCTCCCCTCTTTCTCTTCCTCCTTCCTTCCTTCTCTCACTTTCCCTTGCTCCCTTTATGTGTCTTCAATTTATGGAGTTTACAATTTCTTCCAGCTTCTAAAGTATTAAATCTTTTGACATGTAAATTCCTTATGCAGTTTATGGAATTTACAGGCTCTTCAATCTTAAAGATAGAGAAGCAAAGCTTGTTAATTTTTATAAACCAGTGAATATATATTTCATTATCCATATTTAGACGTACATTTATACAGCTGCAGACATTTTCTGCAGTTGCAGAAGGCAAAGGTGCAAGCAGAACTCTGTCTTTGTCTGGTCTTCCTTATTTTGATGAGTTGATCACTACAGGTAAGGTCAGGTTGCAGATGAGCTCCTAGATAGCCCCTCTCCCAATATTTTTACACTTCATGCATTTCTCACAGTAATTTTTTTTTTTTATTTTTACCTAACATCTGTATACCTCAGAGGTAAGATAATTCCATTTTGTATAGGAAAATTCTGGCATGTAAACACCTGTGAGAGATTTATAGAGATGGTCTTTTATTTTAGGCGTAGTTGACTAGTTGATACCTGTCCTAAATTTGTTGAGACATACAAGATCTGCTACCACTAACAGTTCCTGGGTTGGTGAATGCCTCTGTTTCTTGCCTGCTTGAAGTTCTTCTGTTCAGTTCTTTACTTCCTCTTACTGAACTGTTTTTTGCTTTGGTATTGTTCATTTTTCATTTTTTTTCTTTCGCCCGGCATTACCCCTTATCTAAGCAACTGCTTAGTATAGGGTGTTAAAGAGCTTCTGTCTGAGATTATTAGTTAAATAAAGTCATCTGTTCTTCCTGTGGCAGCTTTGTTTGATCATTGGAAACAAGGACTCCAAAGAGAGGGAAGTGTGTCAGGTTTGTTTTCTGTCTCATAGGTTTGAAAGCAGGATTATGGTATGAGAAAAAAATGCAAATGCACTAATAACAGGTAACAGGTCATTTTTCTTCTGAAGAGTAAGTTTAATGCACAATGTTCCACCTTTTAAATTCTACCTTATTTGTCTAGAATCAGATACAGTAAAGAGAAAATTATGGGTAAGAGAAAACATGGATCAATCCATATCCATGCAGGGAACGATGGTTTACAAAAGCACCATTATTAGTAAAAGATCGGCCACCTAATATTCCAAATATAATAACTATTTCAAGTATACATCTCCTTGCACTTGCTGATTTCAGTATGCCTCTACAGGGACTGATTGCTGTAGCTATACAAATCAAAGCTGGACTTCAGCAGCTGACCAAAGTGAGGCTGACTCAGTTAATTTTGAAGTCTAGAAGTCAATAAGGGGGAAAATATGGGGTTAAGTTTAATAGTTACCTATTAACCTTGACTAATACTTTACAGTAAAATCATAAATATACATTATAGTACCTTTCCTTTTCCTGTCCTTGCAGTCTGAAATACAGATGTAGTCTGAATCCCACTGACTTTCAGTACAATGTATTCTCCTGAGTTCATTAGGTTTTGCTGACCTGAGCTATGTGTTTTACCAGCCAATTATTTATTTATGTTTTTTTTTTTTAAAGAACAACTTTGAATTAAAGCTATACAATCTACTTCACAGGAGACAAACTAGACAGAATACTGACATGTGGTAACAGTCCAGAGGAGGTCAAAATTTCCTTTCTGTAGCCAAATACCCTATATACCAGATCAACCTGCTGCTATTAGGCAAAGTTATATGGTACTCCTAGCCTACATCTGCAGAAAAGAAAACCATGTCACAGACAACATTATTTTCACAAAAATAGAAAACTGTGTCAGTATGGTGAAAAAAAAAAATTAACTACAGTTTGCATTAGGTATGGGAAACCAGATAAGCAGCTGACAGCCAGTAAGGACAAAAATATCTCTGATACACCACTATTTTTAACATAATACAGCTGGACTGGTTATAAATACTTCCAGAGAAATCATAGAGAGTCTAGCTGTATAACCAGCTAACTTTGCCCAGTTTAGAGAAGTTCTTAGAAGTTCGAATCATTCTGTTATTTAATAAACTACTTACTTTTGTCTTTGTTTTCATTTTCTCATATGTATGTATATGCATCTCCCAATATTTCTGTGTGTACCTTTATAGAGAGCTATGAAGTAAGCATTCAACAAAATCAAGATGTACCAACTTGAGATGCATTCACCCCCTCCAATAAGATGTTTTGTAGTTTTCTGCTGAGAATCTTAATTTATTACAAAAATTATACGTGTTAGTTGTTTAATTTTTTTTCCTCCATAATGTCATTCATTGCAATGTATATATTCTCGTTCTTTTATTCTTATTCTTTTTCATATTCTTAAAGTTCTTAAAATACAACAGTAATGATAGTTCTTCCTATTTTGAAAATGTAGAAGCTTTAGAGTTTGTTCTCTTACTAAAAAAAAAAAAAAAAGAGAAAAAAATCAGTGGCTTCTATAATTACTAAAAGCGTCAAAAAGACAAAAGACAGGCAAGGTGCTAAACTTCCACAAATAATTTCTAGTAACAAGTCTGGCGATATTCTTTTAACTCACTAACATTAATACTGTGTTTAAACTAGGACCTATTATTTCTAAAACTCTAGTGCTACCTGCACAGTAGTAGCACATTTTAAAGTAATAATTTCTCCTCTAGGTAAATATTAAAAGGAAAATAAAATCATAAACCTGTATTATCCTCCCATATTAAAATAGCATACTGATTTTCAAGTCCAAGAAGAGGAGAAAAACATGCTAAATTTTTAACCAAACATTTTAACTGTATATTGAATTAATCTGCCCTGACAGAAAATCTATAACCAGAGTGGACACTTCCTCAATGGAATTTTCAATCCCTTCTCTTGCCCAAGAAATAAATTCCCTAAAATTTCTGTAGTGAGATCTTTGAGTCCATGGTTTAATAGGTTTTGACAGCAATTCAATAGCTCTATCTGAAAGGTCTGTTGTTTGAAATTATTTCTTGGTGTGTGACAAGAGATTAATTTGGAATTCATTTGAAAGGACAAAACTCAGTCCCACCTCAATGGCTGAATCACTTTTCTCACTGTACTTCGTCCATAATTGCAGGTAGTCAATCAATGCCTGAATCAATGTCAAAAACAAGGTCAGAATGGTCACTGAATTATTTCAGGTATTCTTCAATGGCAAATAGCATAGAAAACATAAAATAGATAAACAAGAATATAAATAAATAATTAGAAAGTTTCCATATTTGCCACTATCTTGCCACAATATGGATACCCTGAAGTGTTTTAAAGGTAACTGAATGCTGAATAGTGTAGATTAGTGCATATAACAGGCATTTCTGACAACTTTTCCCATGACTTACAGATATCTGTTGTCTTCGGACTTACTGACTTACAGATAGATCATCTGTGCCCAAGTTGTTTTCTGCTGAAATATGTTGATTCAGTAACTGGGACAATATTGTTCCATTTCTATTTATAGTTAGACAACTCTCTGCCCCATGATGCAGGCAAGAGTGCTATGTCAGGGCTACTCTGATCCATTGTTTCTTTGTTCAGATAAAATGTTCCTCATCTTCCTCCATTCCTCAGTCTCTGCTGCACAGTTCAATCTGAAACACCATGTGACCACATTATGTATATATTCCCATATGACATACAGACCAACTGAGGCACACAATATTCAGTTTAACCTAATACACTCAGAAAGTGATAAGCTACCATGACACGGAAGCTGAAAGTCTTGGCCTTCATAAATACAAATACTTCGAACTATGTCCAGAGAATAGAAAATCCTAAAGAAAAACATTTTGATTACTTAGTCTCAATCATATAGTCAGTTAATGTTGTACACCTACTTGCAGTTGGTAGGACACAATGTCCTACAAGGGTTTCTAAAATGTGGAAAGAGAATGAGTAAGTTTGTTTTGCTATAGGTATTGGTTCTCCATTTAAGGACATTGATTCAAGAAACTGATTTTCACAATAATTCTATGCACCTGTATGTCTATGAATCAGATTACAACATTGTCTTGGTTAGGAGACTACAAAGTATCTTAAAGGGATACAAATTCTATGGTGTTAGGCTGAGCTGTGACAGATAAACTTGAAAATTGGAGATGACGTCACTTATCACTTTTGCTTGTAAAATTAGGTAAAGTAGCATTTTGTTTCCAGAATTTAATTTCAATAAACTACATTTTTTCCAAAGATGTCTTGAGATGTTGGTCTCTTTTGTATGTTTGGTTTTGGTTTGTTTGTTTTGGGTTTTTTTTTTTTTTTAGCAGGATGAAGAGCTATATTTCTACATAAACAAACCCCCAAAACCCAAACAAGTTCAAGAACCCAAACTTCTCAAAATTGTTTCTCATGCTTATATTCAAGTTGAATAGAAAACTAACAGAAAAAGTAAATAAGTTTCTCTATGTAAAGTGTTCTCAAAATAAACCTTTACAGTTCTGCACATTATACTCTGCATATTTCTGTTAAACGTAACTCTCTGCAACCTTCATTTGTTTCACTTGAAGGAATTGCCACAGAATAAGAACCTCTTTAAGAATCTCCATGGAGACCTCTGACAATTGATAAAAATGGTACTTGTCAATCTCAGGATGATCATTTGTAAGAAAAACAGTGGCAGAAATGTAGTTTAGAAGGTATAGTGGTGAAGCTGAAGAGCAAATATTTCTTTGCCTTCTTAGCCACTGATAATTTGAATGTGCAGCAGAGACTCTAAAGTTTGATGAGCCAGAATAATTGTTAAACCAGAATATGTTCCAGTACCAGAAAAATGTTGACAGTTCTGACAAAATGAGACATAGAGGCTTTTTCTGGGCTTTTTAAAATTTTTGTTTACACTGTATCTCTGGTTCCAATTTACTTTTTTCTTAAAAGGCAACAGACAGCATAATCCCACAGATAAAACATGGAATCTGTAATTAAAAAATGCTAGTATCTTCACCTGCTATTAAGTAGAGTTGAATGACCTTTAGCAATTTTTTATCTAATTCACCTCTCAGCTGAGTCACGAGAGGTAGTCTCACTGACTTGAACAGGCATTGGATCAAGCCCTTACTTTTTATGTTTCAGCTTTCTTGCCTCTGATGGGGATATATATTCAGTATCACAAATAATTCAAAAATCTATAGAACATAGCACTACAAAAGTTGAATATTACTGGATAGCCTAGATGCCAACAAATAAAATTGCTAATTTTCTGACACAAATTAATAGTATCACCAACACTCCAGAACTTACTCTTTTGTCTTTTATCTAAGGAATGGCTGAGGGAACTGGGGTTGTTTAGTTTGGAGAAAAAAAGTTTCAGGGTGGACCTTGTCACTCTCTACAACTACCTGAAAGGATGTTGTAGTGCGGTGGGGGTTGGTCTCTTCTCCCAGGTAACACGCAATGGGACAAGAGTCCAAGATGGGACAGTCTCAAGCTGCACCAGAGGATATTTAGATCAGATATTAGGAAAAATTCCTTCACAGAGAGGGTGAGCAGGTATTGGAACAAGGAAGTAGTGGAATCACTGTCCATGGAGGTGTTCAAAAACCATGTAGATGAGGCCCTCAGTAATATGGTTTAGTGGTGGTCTTGTCAGTCCTGGGGTAATGGTGGGACTTGATGATCTTAAGGGTCTTTTCCAACATAGTTGATCCCATGATTCTGTGATTCCTGAATTATATACCAAGCTCTCTTTATCTCTTTATTTCTTTAGTTTTAATAGATTTAGTTGTAATAGTGTAAGGGAATTTTAAAACATTTGAGCAATTAAAAGCTTGTCTTCATTTGTGTTTGGCTGCAAGCAACATGAGTCAAGTCAGTTCTTCTTATGTAACTGATTTCCAGTGTGCTGCCTTGAAATGTTCCCTGGGATGCTCATATACAGACCATAAAACAGTTTTTTTTATTGCTGAAATGCAGCCATCTCTTTGTTAGAAAGTGAAACTGCTTGAGTAACAAATGGTGAAACATGATATCTTAGTAGATTTACCTCTCAAAACTGCAGGGTAAAAATTTACAGAATAAGAAAACAAAAGCAGGAAATTTGTGATAAAATATCCAAGAATCCTAGCTCCTTTCTTAACTCTTGGTCTTTCCTTCCTTTCTTTCTGATTGCAGTTTGGTCATGAGCTCTTCCCGACTGTTAGGTGTGACTTATTTCTGTGAAAAGCCTATGTAGTGAATGATGTGAGCACCTTCTTTTCTTTCTTATCATTAAGAAGTTATACTCTTGCTATGCACATCTACAAAATTTTCTCAGTCTCTTTCTTGCTTCACATCCACTTTATCTATCTTTTCAATCATAAGCAGAGAGCAAGGAGGACTGAAGAACAGAAGCTGAGAAGCCTGTAGTCACCTGCATTCAATGCTGAGCAGGATGTGTGGTAAAGGTGCTCTAAGAGGTGAAAGAGAGGAGTTTAAATTGTTCGATTCACTTTAGAATTTTGAAAGAAAGTATAATTGCCCCATATGGTTGCTAATTGTAGGCTTATCTGAAATAATCATCAAAAATAAAACACTGCAAGTAAGTGTTTTACATTACTAAGCGCATTTGTTAGTTCCTTATATAACATACAGCTACAGAAATAATATAATCCCAGAATCCCAGAATCCCAAGGGTTGGAAGGGACCTCAAAAGATCATCTAGTCCAACCCCCCTGCAAGAGCA
>JAOSLQ010021009.1:0-18045 GCA_025629905.1 Lorius lory | reverse complement strand
AACACTACCAGGGATGGGGCAGCCACAGCTTCTCTGGGCACCCTGTGCCAGCGCCTCAGCACCCCCACAGGGAAGAACTTCTTCCTAATGTCTAATCTATGAGATGATTTAGAATAATCACCCCCAGCTGCAGGCTGAAGACTTACAGATCTGCTACTCACCACTGCCCCAAAGTTACAAACTTTTTAGCACACAACACAGATCAGTACAAATCAGAGTGCTCTCCTCCTTCCTCTCCACACTACCTTGAGAAAGAACTGCTTTCTTTTCAAATAAGAAAATCATCCTTGCAAACAAGTCAGTGTTGTCTGGTTTTACAGTTTAAAGAACTGATTTTGTCCGTAGGTTATAAAAAAACTTACATCTAACTCATCTGAGTCAGTCATAAAAACAGGTTTATGAGTGGCTTTTTATTTAAGAAAGCATGTTTTATCTCTCAGTCCTGCTCACATCACCCCAATTCCTCCTCTCCATCTCCCAACTGCCCTGGTCCTCCCTCCCTCAAGATATCATCACACAGCTCCATATCCTGACCTGAGAGTAGGGTAACAAACAGCTCCGGGTGGGCTCAGGGCTGCCCCTGTGAATTAAAACAGCAGCTGTGAGACTGCATGAGGTTTTGTTGCTTTCACTCCACAATGGCCCTGGGAAGCGGTGGGACCCAGCAAAGGGGAAATGGACCTTGTAAAGTAGCGCTGTGCCTCTGCTCCATGCAAGGTGGAAAGTCTGGACGGCTCTTTGTCTTTCTCAATCAGAATTTAAACTTTTAACCTTAGTACGTGGATTCTAACACATTGATTAAAACACCCAAAGAAGTGAAAGTGCAAACCTGGAAGACAACCTCCAGCCTCAGTGTTACAGTGATGCCATGAAAGCCCTTCCTTAGGGGAAGTGCAACTCATACACAAGCCCATCAATAAATATACCAAACACTTCCAAGTGTTACACAACTCCGATCCAAACCAGCACTTTTCTGTACAACTAAACCCAAAGGAGAAGAGTCGTTTGGGGGTTTTTTTTGCCTTTCCACACTGCATTTACTCAAAATTCAGTGAAAAATCACTGCTCAGACTGAAGTCATCCTGAGCTCCCAGTGCATGTGCTGCTGTCAGCCCTTGCAAGGCTGCAATATGTCATGTCAGGGCACGGCATAAATGCACAGCATGGTTTGCTCCTTCCTGCTGCCTGATTTCTCATGTCAGACAATCTCTCCACTGACAGTGTCACCGAGTGATTAGAAATTAATGAACAACATATTTATTGTGGAACATGCACTGTGAGCATCTCAGGGTGCTGAGCACCCGCCCGCATCAGAGCTTTAGTGATCACTGTCCTGTCACTTTTGTTTTTGCTATTTTTTGCTTTTTGTCTAAAACCAGGAAATTAAACATTCTGTGCAATGTTGAAGAGCCACAATTAATAAAATGAGAAAGCAGCAAAAGCAACCTAAAGATTTCCACAGAGCTAAGTGAAGCAAAGAGTATTTCTACAACTTTCTCATCTTTTCCTTTTAGATGTTAAATTACATGCTATTGATTCATTTTAAACTCTTAATGGCATACAAAGGATAAAATATTTTCAATATAGCTACCTAATTATACAGACTGCGAATCTAAGGAGATAAAAAAAGCAAAACACCCCTCAAACATTGCCATGTTAATAAAAATTCCTCCATTTAAATACTTCTCCAAGGTTTGACAGCTCTGCCAGTTCTGTCAAAAGCCAGCCAAGCTGCACCCTCTGCTCCTAGCAGGAAATTTAAGTCTTGCCCAACTGTACTGTGAACTGATTCTTTCTAAATCCACTTAGTTAACTAACATTGAAAATTCCTCAGCAAACACACCTCAATCCTATTAGATTTAAGCCCCTTGTAAAATGTTCTTATGTGGGCACACAGATGCTTCCATTTAAAAACTGTTATCAGAAAAGGAGCCCAATCTGGGGCATTCAAACTGTATGTAAGAGGTGTGTAAGCACAGCACTGAGACAGGTCTGACAGTCCCAAATGCCTGCGAGGGAAGCTCCAAGGCTCCCAAAGCTTTGATAGCACTGGAAGAGATGATAAGATCTTGTTCTGCCGCAGTTCAGGACAACTGTTTGTGTATATTTGGACTTCTTTAAAATGAGTACTAACCAAGTACATGAATTTAAGAACCATGCACCATAACTCTGTCTTACAGTACATAAAGAGGTGAAAAGAAAACCCTACCAACAGCCACAAAAACCTTGTTCTGGTCAGCTTTAAATACTTGTATTAAATCAACACATGTGAGGAAAACTATCCCTGCAGGAAGTGGGAGGGAGGGAAATCACACCCTTACTCTGTAGTTACTGTAGTATTTTCATCAGCTACATAAGACTTCCCTGCTCAAACCTCCAGCAGAACCTCTCAGTGACCCAAGCTTAAAGGATTATGCTAAATTTCATTAGATTATGCACGTGTGATGATTTTCTACTATCACAACAGAGATCCCAAACAATGAAATACAACCTGCAGACATTGTTCAAGCAGTCTCACATACACGAGAGCTTCCATTTTATCTTGCAAAACTGAAAAGCCTCTCTAATAAAGAGGGGAAAACTCAGGAAGCAGCTGAAATCTGGTCCCTGGAAGAGCCATGGAGCACTTCTCTCTGGGGTGAGGAAGCGGAAAACACGGAAGCACTGCTTTAAATGATAGGGTAAATATTGACGCTGTGGCTCACACTCCCGTTTCAGTTAAAACTTGTTTTATCTCAGTATGACATCATGAGGTTACCCTGAATTAACACCAAGTGCTTCAACACTCCAGTGACAGCCAGAGCAAACAAATCCAGACAGCCTCATGAAAAAAAATAAGCTTATTGTAATTCATTTAGTGGTGCCTTAAAAATAAATCTATTTACTGGTAACTCACAGCTCTGCAAAGCTGACATACACAGAGCATATTTAAAGTGACATTATGAAGAACAGCTCTTAGCACCCAGTTTAAGAGAGTAACCAAGAAAATGCCTAAGCTAAAGCATACAAGTAGAACTGCTTCCATGGGTCAAGCACCATCCTACAGTGTCGAGGCCAAGCACCAGCAGCAACCAGCAGGTATCAGGCTTTCCAGCTGAATACCTGCTACACCATTTAGTATCTGTAAAGGCTCCTCCAAGAGACAGAATCAGAGCAGCTGAAAATTAAGAAATGTGTCATTTAGTGTGCAAGGCACCCTGAGCATCAGACTCCTCACTCTAACATGGTACACTATGGGTACGGACCGGGTATTTGGGGATTCTGTACCACAGCTTCTTGTCTGGAAAAGGAAGATGGAAATAGTCCTGCATGACAGCATGAAACGCTGCAAGGATACACATGGCTCTTCACACTGTTAGGATTTAGTTAAATTAACTATAATCGCAATTAAATAAATATCTTGCTGGTATCAGATAATGTTATGGGGATTTCTTAATACAAAGCAGACCATGGCACCTACCTCAGAAGTGTGATGCCAGATACACCCAGCTTCTCTTGGCACCCTCTGTCAGCACCTCAGCACCCTCACAGGGAAGAACTTCTGCCTAAGAGCTCACCCCTAAGAGCTCATCTCAGTCTCCCCTCTGGCAGGTTAAAACCATTCCCCCTTGTCATGTCCCTATAGGCCCTTGTCCAAAGCCCCTCTCCAGGTTTCTTGTAGCCCCTTAAGGCACTGGGAGCTGCTCTAAGTTCCCCTCGGAGGCTTCTCTTCTCCAGGCTGAACAAGCTCAGCTCTCTCAGCCTGTCTCCAGAGCAGAGCTGCTCCAGCCCTCTCCAAGTGATGGCCTTGAGATAGTTCGGACCTTATTAAACTTATTTTTTCTCTAAAGATTTTACAGTGCACAAGAGAGAGTTTTTGACATGAAAATGGCAATCATCCAAGGATGCTACTGCACAGCTCTGCTCCCAGATGAACACTGCCGTAACACCCTTCATCCCCACATCCGAGATGTCCACTGATGAAGAGCGAACAGCACACATGGCCACCCGGCTGGTGGAGTTCACCATAGTGCTCTGCTCTGCTAAATAAAGCAACTGTGTAAGGATACGCTCCCCACTTCAACAGCTGTGCTTGGCTGGGGTAGAAGTGCCTACAGCACAGGCCCTGGACACTGACCACAACAACTCTTAGAAGCACTTCAGGTATCAAGGGCCCTGCCAGGCTCTTCCCAGCATGCTGGAGACAATTACTCACATTCTTCACAGCAGGGCTTCTCACTAGACCAGAGCTCAGTACTTTGCCCTGATACAACTAATAAATCAATGCAGTTGAAGCCTATCGGTGCTACTTCAACAGCAGTAACATTGTACTTCTGCTCGAGACCTCACTCCAAGAGGCACTCTGCCTTTTAGCATTGTATCACAACTGAACACACAGGCTTATTTTAACTTCAGATCAAAAAAGCATCAACTGCAACCTGACAGAGCAGCTATAGCAGCTACAACAGAAGCTGCAGGTGCAATCTTACAGGTAAGATATGGTCCAACCACTGAGTTAAAGCTGTGCTGCCTGAAGCCCTCTCTGGCCTTCAATACAGGTCCCCATTCCTTACTCCTGCACCTCCAGAGCTAGCACCGCAGTAGCGTCAGAGGCTCAGAGCAAACTACAGGCTCCAGTTCCAACTGCTTCTGCAGTTTAAGCTTCACTTCTTTTCAACATACTTGTTAAACAGACTACACAGCTCTGTTTTAAGGCCCGTGTACCCTCAGCTATTTTTAAGCTGAAACAACAAGGATGACAACTAAATAGCAAAATGGTTTTGCAAATCCATGCTTCCAATCTGACAACACTTCTCTATTTACTTTTAATTAATACAACCAAATTTAAGTGTCTAGTACTTCTAAAACACCAAAGGATAGTCCAAGCATCAGGGATTATCTCACTTTATTGGGAGAAAAATGGAAAAAATGAAGCAGAATGTGGACTAAACCTGGCTGAGATTCACACCCCTTGTCTTTGAAGGGTACAGTGGGTTGTCCCAGGCTTGCTCCAAGGGGAAACTGCCCCCAAATCCCATTGATCTGTCACGAGTTCTCTTCCTCCATCTATAGAAGGTCTTGGATAACGCTAAATATTAGGAAGAACAAAACCTGAAACATCTGCCATCTGCTCCAGTTACCTCTGCAATCCCCCACAGGCCCAATATCAAACATTTTCCAGCAAATCAACCTGTTATGGCACACAGTCTTCAGCAGAGATGTGTTACATAGGAAAGATAAAGGCATCCTGAAGAAAGTTAAGTATGAGCTGAACACAAGGAGAAGAGTTTTCTCTGGGCTAAGGATTAAGTTAAGAAGAACCAGTAAGTGTAATAAGTATCCATTACCACTTTTGAGTAAACAGAGTATCCTTGTATACTAGATGTGCACGTGGGCAGAAAACAAGGCAGGCAGGGGTTGAAGGCGGTCCAGGACAAAGGAGATGCAACAAACCCAGAGCACGGCTATGGGCACTGTCATCAAAAGCAAGAGCAGCTATAGCCCAGGTGCACAGCACACAGATACCGTGCCAGGGAGGCACCAGTTTCCAAAGGACCACTTTTTTAATCACTGTAAAGTGCTGCCTTTGACCGCCCAGTCACGCCAAGACCCTGAGATGCCGCACTCCTGCCATCCCCAGGCCCCTGGTTTCTTGCAGTCCCTTTCCGTTACAACTTTCCGGCGCAGACAGGAGACAGCAAACACCCCGTCCCTGAACAAACCACCACCACCTTCCGGCCCCCAGGCAGGGAGTTTGTTACCACCTTCCCCACCGGCTCCTGGTCATCGTTCCCGGAGCCGCAGACCCCTCTCCCCCCGGGCTCTGGCTGGGACTCACCAGCACGTCCCTGAAGAGCAGCTGAGGCGCCGAGTGCACGGTCCAGTCGACGGCCCCGCCGTCAGGGATCTTGATGCGGATCACCAGCGCCTGGCTCTCCATGGCGCGGGAGGGGCCGCAGAGCAGCCAGAGCATCCCCGCCTCGGCGGGCTCACATGCTGCGGCGGGCCCGGGGCTGCCGGGCTGAGCTGAGCGGAGCAGAGCCGAGGCTGCGCCGCCCCGCCCGCCCGCAGGAAGGGGCCGCTGCCCCGGAACCAAAACGGAGGGGGCCGGAGGAGGGAACCTCCAGAAGGAAGGGGAAGGAAGAGGAAAGGGAGGCGGCGCCATGTTGAGGGGAGGAGGCAGCTCTCAGCCCGTGGCCCGCCCCGGGGGCGAGAGGAAATTGCTTTGTAAAGTGGCAGGCAGCGATTTGAATTCTTTCCCCCCCTACTATACCTTCTGCTTTTAGCAGGAAAACCACTTTTGAGACAGAAAAAACACATGGAGTCAGGCTCGGACTTTACAGTGTAAAGTGGGAGAAGTCCCCGGTCCCGTCGCTCTTCAGAACTCATAGTGAACTGCGGCCTCTTGAGCGCTTCCTGAAGAACTCCCGGGGCTTGTACCTTCAGGTTTTTCACCTGACACACAAAAACACGTACCCAAACCTAAACCTGTGCCCGTGGCCACCTTGTACAGTCTGTCCTCGGTGCAAGGTCCCTGTGCTGGCCCTTGCTGTCAGACTGCAAAGCAAACCCGTAACTGGGCAGTGGGAACAGCATCACACCATGCTCCGCTCACTACTGTAATATCCAAACATCCCTATTAATGTGCTTTAAGCAGTTTTGCCAGTAGTTGTCACGTACTTTCCTCTTTTTCCAAATTACACAATACTGGTCTTCAGTTACCTGCTACACCAACATCCATCTTAAAGCACAGCTCTGATGAAAGAAAATCCCTGTTAAAAGCTTATGTCCAGCACCCTCTGTAGCAGCAAAGAACAGTTATGTTCAAGTGTGACAGCTCTGTAATCTCCATGCTGTCATCACAGGCCATGATAGGCTATATTCAGTTTTTTAAGAAAGCTTTGTGCCTGTCAGAAGTTGGAGGGAAGGATTTCTGATCCATAAGCACAAAACTTCCCAGTTCTTTGCAGCAGAAGAGCATTCATCTCAATTGCAGGTGATCGATGCGTACATTTTACCACAATCTCTCACATCATATATGACAAACTGGACTATTTGAGTTACATTATCAAGGTAGAGGGGGGGAATATGGGAGGTGTATTTGATTTAATCCCTGAAACATCTTCAAGCTTTCTTAAAAAATTCTATTTTGTTTGCGCTTTAGGAAGAAAAAAAAATCTTTCAGTGGCCATTAGCAGGGATAAATCCTCTCTCTATTCACTAACTTTATAATTTAGTTCCTACATTAGAAATTAATAGAACCCCAACTCCTAAGTATCTGAGGGATTGGTGCTGCCCCCACAGCCATCTTTCTGTTCAAATGAACCTTTTACGTGCAGTCCCTGTGTACCTCTCAGTCACGTCCATTTCAATCAGATTCATTTTCTATTAAATTTTCAAGAATAGGGTACAAAATCATAGGAATTCTATAGAACTGCAATTTTTCTAAAATGTCTTTTTCATTTATAAGACTATGGGGAAAACCAACTCAATTTGACACATTTGCATAAATAATATGTAGATTTTCCAGGGCTAATCATAACCTTAATCCCCCATTCTGATTCGTGTTGATGCAGCTGTAATCAAACTTCAAGGTTTTCTACATCTTAAGAAGTACACCACATTAAGCACATGTTTCTTGGTACAGGTTTGGGTTTGCCACTTATTTGAAGCCTGTGTTTAATAGGAAACTTTCATTCTAACTACACTACCATTTCAAACAAGGAGTTAATATTTATTTCCTCATCCTGCAGCATTTCTGCTATGAGAACAGAACTTCACCAAAATTTCTTATTTTTATCTCAACGTTGGAGAGAAAATCTGTGTGGCAAGAACATGGGTATTTTTTAATATGTATTATAAAATGCTGTTAAAGTTCAATATTTGACTACTCCAGTAATCTCATCTTTCAAAGTTTCCAACACAGGAAATAAAAGAATTCCAGAAAGCCACAGGAAAAAATAATGAAGCAGTGTGATTTTCCCCACTAACCCCAGATGACACGCTGCCAGCAAGAAATATACGTGCATTTCCTATTTATAATTACGTATCCAAAGTTATTGTCTATCCACAATGCAATAACATTCAAAATCTGCAAAGGAATTATATATCTGTTCTTTAATTACAGGAGGATCATGAAGCCCATGACTTCTATAAATTCTGTTTTTATTTGCATGGGGGAAATACCCTCCATCAGTGTCACAGACTTCCAGGCTGGCTTTATGCTACAAGCACAAGAACGTCTGTCTCACTGCAGTCTGCTGCTGCTCTCTACTGCTTCCCACTGTGGCTAGAGAGGACAGAGGAGATGTATTTTCTTTCTGGCCACAGAAAGAAAAGAAATGTTTGTTTTCAAGGAAAAGCAGAATGCTGATGCAGAAGACTAAAATTATTAGATTTGCCATGCTGCAGAATCCCGTGGGAGTGTCGGTGAGTGGGATGGAAAAAGTGCTGTTCCCACTGACTGCCTGGAATGGGATTATCATGATAATTTGCAAGGCTCTCAAAAAGTAGGGAAATAAGTTATTACTTGTTTCCCTATCTAATTCCCACTGTGAAACCAGTTCTCTAACACAAGTCATTTTCTATCTTTTCACTGCCACAGATACCACGTAATGAAGTTTTAAATCCCTCTACCAGAACCTGGTAAAAAAGAGAGAGAGGAAAGAAAGAGCTGACTCCCCAGCCCTGTTCTTGAATATTTCCATTCCAGGACCTGTATCTAGGAGGTTTTCCTTGCCATTGGTGGAGAGGTGCACATGCTCAACCTCAGGATCAGGCTGATGCAGGTGAAAAATGCAATTTTAATTTCATTACTGCTAGAATTTGCCCAGCTATGACATAGGACTAGCAGACATTTACTATGTAACAGACTAAATAGCATTTGTTAACTACCTGTGCCAAATGTTATTCAACATTTTAACTATTAAAATGCTTTGGAATAGTGTATTACCAGCACTGTACTCTATTACATGTAATTCAGGTACAGTATTTAAACCAGACTTAGAGGAATCAGAACCTAAATGCCAGTTGTTGGTTCACCAAGTTCAGTTTATCTCTGCTTCCTCCCTGTACCAGTTTCTAGATAACTATTGTAAATAACAAAGGAAAAGCTCTTCATTTCCTAGAGCAAATGGCACCTGATCATTGCTTTAGCAGCATTTAAAGAAGGGACTAATACATAACTTTCTATGGTGATAAAATAACATATCAGGGTGAAATTCAACTTTATTACCTTCCCGCATCTTCTGATTACCTGCGAGTGCAGCAAACTGAATTCCCTTAGGCGTATGAAAGAAGTAGGTCAACAGTGCCCAGGCTTTCTAAACAAATTCTCCTCCAAAATGCATCTCCTTAGAAAGAATCACCCATTGTACCAGCTTCAGTAATACCTGTATAGATCAAGATCCCTCCAAACCTGCATTGAACCTTGCAGAACTAGCTGTCTTCTCTCTGTGCCTCCCTACTACCCTGTGCGGTCACTGTGCATGGCCTTAGACCAAATTCCAAGAAATAAACTGATCTTACTTTCAGTTTGGTGGGAGCAGAATCTGGCCTCAAGTAGATCTTTTAAAACTCCTTCTCATAGTAAACTCATCTTGAACTGAAAAAGAACCCAAACAACAGTACACTTGATTAAGGCTGAATTATTAAATGCTTAGTTCTTGCTTTAAATCATGAACAGATTTTGAAATAAGCAGATTAGAAGCATGGTTTATGTATATTTGAAAAGCTAGATGTGATACACCGTTACTGGAAAATTACAACACAAACTATACCAGTTGGATTGAGCAAAAATGTGTGGGTCTCATTAATGCTGTTACTGTACCCCATCAGACCAGCTTCAGGGGCTACATAATTGTTTTTCTGTCAACCTATAAATTCTTGAGTAACAACAAAATTATTGTGATTTTTCTTACTAAATAATTCATATATCATAAAGCATGTACATAACCAGGCCCATGAATCACTAAGCACGTAGCAATTGTATCTCATGGCATTTCTTCTTGTAAGAATAAAAATAGTTTTGACTTTGTAATACATCATCTTGTTCAAAAATTTCAAGTGTTCTTTAAAAGTGGTCTGCCTTGAAATTTACATTTTGGGCTTTAAAGTTTTTTTGATCTGACTTTTTTTGTCTGAAGGATTGCTTTTAATCATGTTTTACAGTTTTAATTCTATTAGGATTATTAATAGCACTAAAAGTAATAAATTGGTTTTATAATGAACTAGAACAGGGCTCATAAACTGTGCTTAAAGTGATGCAATTGCTATTAAAAATCACACTAAGCCATGTGTATTCTAGCTTCCCAAGCAAACAGCAACCATAATGCATCCAAGCTGGCTAAACTATAATACTGCATTCCATCATTTCAAACCTTAGTGGCTTCCTTTCTATTTTTTTATAAAGGCTGAATTGATCCATATTTGAGTTTTCTGTTAAGACAACACAAAAAATGTTAACAATCTGGATCATTTATAACTTGACAAAATCATCTCTTAAAGGCTGCTGCAGAGAGCTCTCATGCTACATGGATATCATTACTTTCTACAAATATATTGCAGTGCATTTACTAGCACATTATGATGGATTAGCATAAATAATTAAGGTTAAACTGCACTCATGTATGAGTAATAAATATTTGGTGATACATTAGCCCTCTTTATTTCAGCTGTATTTATTCACTTACTAATTCAGAGAGGTCAGTAACTGACATCGAGTATCCAATCATTAATGCAAATTTTGATGTTCTACTGCACACATGCTTTATTTAAAAGACTTAAATGCAAACACAGTTATAACATCGTCTTTTCCAGAAATTAAAAAAAAATCTTTTAAATAAACTTGGAGTATTTTAGTGACTGTTTTTAGTTTACATTCCCATTCATTCTTATTCTGTATTCCCCTTGCTGCAATTCCCAAAAGCTGCCAATTTTTCTTAGGTGTATTTAAACCATACAGCCCAAGAAAGTACAGCATGACATCTACTTCCATAAATACCTATATTTTGGGATTAAATCAAGACAACTCTCAGAATTAATAACTTACTTTTCTGCACTGAACATGATTAAGGAGTTAGAGCAAAAGCTAATTTAAATTAAATGGCCAGAGTAAATAATACATGAAGCAAAATCTCCTTTGTTTCAGGCAAAGTTGGTCTAAACCAAAGGCCTAAGGGCATACAACTATTAAGAAATACTTAAATTTCATTCAATAATAATGTGCATCAGGGAGGTCTATAATGACAGTTTGCAGAGAGATTTAGACATCAAGGATCTTTTTACTGCTATTAGAGTATTCAAGGGGACAATTTAGTCAACTCACAGTTTTCTGCGCAGTTTTTCTTGCCTATAGAATGATTCCAATCAATTCTGTTTCATTGGAAAATTTAAATCTGTCCATAACAAAGGGGAGGAACAATTTTCAGGGCTGGAAGAGTGAACTCTGGGTTCCTCTTCCACTCTTCCAGAAAGCATTACTACTGGAAGGAGTATCCATAGGTTTCAGAGTACTTACAGCCGAAAAGTACCAGGCTGCAGCAAGCAGCTTCTTAAAACCTGACCTTTTTTTGCTCATTCTCAGCCCCACTCTAGGTATCCTTTCTACCAAATCCATCCAGGAAAGAAAAATTGAACAGCATTTCTCTCTGTTGACGAGTAATTAACCCCCTTCCTACTCTACCAACTTGGAACTGCTTTGCATTAAGTAAAGTAGGCGATACCAGCCCCGTAAGAGCTCAAAAAGGACTGCGTTCTCCCAGATGATTGACTCAGATTAAGGCTGAGGTTACGGATATCATTACTGTTTTACAGATTCATATGTTCACTGAGCACACGGGAGTCTGGCAAGCGTAAGCACACACACCGGGAAGCTCCAACTTGCATACCAGCACAGGTACTTCACACTGTCAGGTATTTCTGTTGATGCTGTGCTTCACAGGAGTCTGAGAAACTGAGATCTGTTCATGCCTGCCAACTTCTGCAAGCAGAGTAAGCACTAATATGCAAAAACAAAGATAAAAAAAAAAACCAAAAAGATTCTACCTAATGCCGAATTACACTAAGTCAACACATAAAGGAAGCTTAGGATGGATCTGACTTAAGTCAAGGAAAGGTCAGTTGGTTCCAGGTTTCTTGGAAAACTGGAGAAAAGCACTGGATATCGCTCCAGGGAAGATCAAGAAGGAGAGGTCACAGCAACTTATTCTGAGATAATGTGAGAGCACTAATCTTAAACAATTGGGAAGATCAATCCTTACTAGTCTCTAAATACAACTTTCATTTAAACTGGAAAAAAGCTAAGAACTTCATGTTGAAACTGTGCCCACCTGAATGTCAGCAAGCAGTATATTTTCTAGTGACAAAAGCAGTGGTATAATATGTTAAAAACTGGTATTTAAATACAGTGAGCTGCTGGAACATGTTTGCATTACTTCAGTAAAACAAACATAGAAACACCCACATTATCACAATTTGGAGGAAGAGAGTACCAGAAAACAGTATTTCTTGGGTACTGTCAGTGCTACACAGTCTCTAGTGAAACATTTGCCACACATACAAAAAGGTATAAAAGTGAAATATAGTAATTAAGACCTGGGCTTTATCGATTGTGTGGCTTAAGTAATTTTTCACCACAAACGTAAGATTTAATAAGTAGTTAAGGATCCTGACTTGGCTGCAGTCATTAGCATGTAATTGAACTGGTAAAAAAGATCAGTTAAACCTACGTTGATTACCACCTTATCTTTGAAAGGCAATTAAGGACCTCAATCATTGCAACAAGATTTGATTGTGCAGCCTCTATTGGACATTGATCTTTCAGCAAAGCGCAGTTACATTTTCCATTAATTTACAGTAACACAGTTTAACTGGGATACCTGAGACCACTGACCTGGGTAAGATGTAATGCTAAGCACTCGTTTAGGTTAAGATGCCCCCAGTAGTCATTACTGTTTAAAAAGACTGCTACAAGAAGTGGCTACCTGATCCTCTGGGCTTAGGCTAAGGTTTCATTAATCTGAAGTAGTTGTTAAGTGGGGTGAAACAAAGCTCCCTGCCTTTTTATGTCATCTCTCGTTTAAATATCATTCTTGAATACAGTGAAGAGATAATTAAGACAAGACTTACAAGATAAACTGCACTTCATTTCACATGAAAGGGGTGCAGAGCAAATCTGCAAAAAGAAGGGTCATTTTATGCTTCATCTATAGAAAAATAGGTGTCAACATTAGTGTGTTTCATATACAACACATGCACGGTATAATAGGTACAAAAAGGAGGCTGCTAGTTAGAACAACTAACAGAGAAATTAACAAAGCCTGGTTCCCTACAAGTCTGCCTTTTGAAGCAATGGTGTTACAACACAACCCAAAAGGTCCTTGCAGGCAAGAGTCAGGTGCTGTGTGTGTGCAAATAAGGCGCCTTTGAACAACCACACTGCCAACAGCTCAGCTTTAAAGCCCACTTCAGGGCCAATCTTCAGTTCATTTGGACTGCTCCACAACAGAAGACCCAGCTCTCATATCCAGTGTCCCTTCAGGGGCTAGCTGCCACAAGACAGGAGGAGTTCACAGGGATTAGAGAGGTAAAGATGAAAGGTTCAGCTCAGAACAGACAGGGTGCTCATCCTTGCTTGCCCTTCCCATGTTCCCCTGAGCCTTACAGAAATATTTGAGACAAGACAGCATTGATCTCCTTGAATCTTCTTGGCCCTCAACATTTACATCTTGTGTTCAGGCCAAAACTTAAGATAGATGATTAAAAAAAATATACTAAGTATTTATAGCAAAAAGAGACTTAAGGCCAGTTGAAGCATTTTACCTTTAGTTGAAGACAAGCAAGTAGGTTTACATTCATACTCGAAAATGATTTTTGTCATGATTTAGTAACTCAAGCATTATCTCTTAGAAAGAGCATATTTTCCTTCTTAAAGTCTGTAACAGGTCACATATAGGACTTAATGAAATGAAGGAATGATACTATACTCTGCCCTCAGACATCTTCTAGTTCATCCTTTAGCATGATCAAGTTCATAAGAGCAAGAGGTCTATTGATTTTCATGTAATACAAGAAAATATTACATTTGCTTAATTGTTACACAGTGAGATCATTGAACAAGAAATCAAGTCTCTATTTAATGCTGCGAGCAGCACAGAATTGCAGAGATCAATAGGGTAGTTTGTCAGAGATGTTCTCTAAGGAGACTTGCCCATCACTGTATGGACAAGGAGTCATGTTGCCTGCATTTATCGAAAAACAGGTAAGCAAAGTCAGCAGTACACATTATCAGAAATCAAACAAGCTGCAGTGAGTGGAGGTGCAACTCCAATGAAGAGCGGTATTTATAGTCTAGTAATTAAAAACCATTTTATCAACCCTGCGTAGAGACTAAACCTTTACAGCTAAGTATTGACCAGATCCATGGCAATGAATGATAATATCTGACTTTAACTTATGAGCTGCAGTTATTTAACTTCGTCCAATACAGTGAAAATCAGTTCTAGAAAGATACTAACAGTAATTTTTATTATTAACGAGGATTCTCATGATACCAGCTCTTCAGCTTTAAGATCCATTTACCTCATGTCAAGAATATGCTCCAAAATTAAATAGAAGAGTGCCAGCACTTCTATGATTAAAATGTTATTTAGTGTTGCTTTAGAAAAAACACATGTATTGCTTCATTAAGTGGGAAACAATTCTATTATCTGGAATTAAGTAAAAAAGTGTTTAAATGAAATTATACTGTAGCTGTAGCTTGATAATCATTTATTTAGGAATGTGGATGCCCCTCCATCCCCAGTACCCACCCATTTTACATTTATCTTCCTACTTATGAGAACTGAATAATCAACTTATGTCACCAGACGTGGGATTTGGAACAGACAGCAGTTTTCATTGGCACTAAAACTAGACATAATCCTGTAATACACCCTGTACAGGTGTTTCCATTGTTTGAAATTACTATCCAATAATTCCATATTTGCACCATCCAAACAGTTCCCTAAAAGCTTTTTCTTTGGTTCCAACTGAATGTAAGTCATCCCATTATCATATGTGCATGTTACAGCTGTGCTCAGTTACAGCTGGAGAAATCAGCTATTCTGCACTGAAAAAACAAGGGTAGAATTCTTCTGATTCTCCTCTATTAATGAAAAATAGCAATTTGTAAATTGGCACAGAGGCCAATCTTCTAGATTACTTAGGGTCTGTTACTTACCTATAAAGAAGTAACAATAAAAATATATAAAGCATATACATATAAAATATATATATAAAGTATATAAAGCAATAACAACAGAAAAAGCAGGTATCTGGAGTTCAAGAACTGCAAAAGATACAAACATAAAACATATTTTAGATGTTTTATTTAAATATTACTTGAAGAAATATGACACAGCCATTTGTAACTTCTTTGGGTGGTATTTTTCCAGTCTTCCAAGCAACTGCGACTAGTAAGTGCAATGGATTCATCCAGACACTTGCATCTACAACAATTAATGCATTATGAAACATCCAGTCAAGAGTCTAAACCTGAGCAGCTTCATCTTTTCAGAGTAATTCTGAAAAGGTCTAATGTATTCACAGTTTCCTTGCCCACATGCTACATTTCAGTTCTCTAAGTTGGTAGATGTATTGCTTTAAATTAGCACAATTTGTTCAGCAGCACTAGTCACTGACTCCCAAAAATTCTAACACCCTTGGAAATATTAATTCTTCTACCAAGGCTTCTACTTTTTCAACTTTACTAACCTCTGCAAAAATAAACCTCTCACGACCAAGTCCATGCATCTTCCTGAAGGCAGGATGTTAAGTCAAGAAATGCACTGTAAAAAAACCAAACAGTTGCCTTCGGTTGTCTTTAGTCAAAGGGAACAGATATTTGTAGCAGCTATAACACAGAAACCCACCAGAGGACAGGTACTTGAGGGTGTGATCTCAGTACATTGCGCCTTCATCTTCTTTATTTAGAAAATAAATAGTAACTGGGCCATGACTTGTATGAACAGTCTCTGTGACACTGACAAAGAACCAGGAGCCAATTCCGTACAGTAAAGTTGGGATGCCTGAGAAAAGACAAAAACACATTACATACAGAGAAGCCAGGAAAATTAAACCCACCAATTAATTGTGTTGATTCCAAAATTAAATTAGAAAGAAAGCATTTCTCCAAAAGCTACCTTATCCACATTTTGCCTTTACTGAAATGCTTACAAGCAGCTATCAGTACATAATACTCTTCAAGCATAAAAGAATCAGGAAGTAGCTTAAGAAAAGCAGCATTTCACAGAAATCAATAGAAAAAGAAAATGGGAGGATAGCAGTGTGACGGAAGTGGAACATGGTCACGTATATAGCCTGATTTCTACTGATTACAAAAAAATATATGCAAATACTAAAAACCAAACTCTCTGGACAACCCCTTAGTTAACCAGTTCAGACTTTTTGTCATGTGTGAGAGCAGAGATAGGAAGGAAAATAGGCAGCAACTTCACAGGATCAACATGAAGCTGCTCTTGGGAAAATCAATTCAGTAGTTAACACTACCAACTCCAACAAAACTGGAATGAGTAGGAAGGCGTATATATAAAAAGTACCATTTTTTTAGCACTGTCGAGTCACCCATCTGTTACAGACAACAATATTTTACTTAATATAGGGGAAAAAACACAGACAGATTCAGCCCCCGAATTCAGAAAGCACAGAAACACTGAATTTAATGTGCTTAAAGTTACTCAAGTGCTGAAGCTAGATTCTCAGGTGAAAGAGGTGACTTTTCACATGTTCACCAATCATTTAACTACAAAACACTCAGGGTAACTGTAGGAAAGATGGTGCAGATAAAAGGTCTGTGTGGAATGAAAAATAAAATCAGATTTAAAGCTGTTACTAATAAATCAATCTTTATGATTTTCTCACCAAGTCTGTAAAGATCAGAAAATTATGACTAGTGGGCATATTTTAGAAAAAAGCCACTAAAAACTTTTAAAGGGAATGAAATTTATTTTTTAATAAAATATTAAAACAATAAACTTATAGAATTAATTATGCCACTGTCGCTGCCAGCATTTAAGTAAGCAGTGTATGCATAGGTAAATTGTTGAATACTAGTATGTTTCAAACTATTAATATAAAAATAGCTATAGATAAAAGTACTAAGAGAACATTTTTATTTATAAGCCTTTATATTGCGGCAGCACTTCAAGGGTCCAAGCCCACATGAAAAGCTGGATGTCAGCTGCAAAGATTCGCTCAGGCACTCTCCCAGAAACACAGTTTCCCTTCAGCTGGCGCTCGTGCATTTGCTTGGAGGCGAGGATCTCACCCACGGTAAGAGAACATAGACTTGTACGTGGAGAATTATCCGTACCCGATGATGTTAGCCGCCTCAATAACGGGACAGCGAAACGCGAGCTCGGTAAAACCCCTGAGGAGTGTTGATTTACACCGTGTTGCCTCACACCCCCCGGCCCGACCGCGGGGCCAGAAGTCGAGGCGGTAGCCGGGGGGGGGATCCCTCACCTCAGGGAAACGGAGCCGCCCCGCAGGGCTCCGCTCCAGGGACGCGGCCCTCACCAGCGAGCGCCGCTTTACCTCAGCCCTTCCCGCCTCCCGCTCTGCGCCTCAGGCGCCTCACCCCTGCACCCGCCTCAGCCAGCGGGGGAAGCTGAGGGGAGGCCACCGCGCCCGCCCGGGCCGCGCCGCCACTCACCGGCATTGAGGACCTTGAGGGCGGTGAAGGCGGCATTGTGCATGGCCAGGTCCTGCGGGGCGGCGCGGGAGCAGTGGTACTTGATGAAGGGGAAGCAGCCGGTGCGCAGGATGTGGTAGTTGGCGCCGTTCACCCGCCAGTTGAAGTTGGAGAGGCCGAACTGGTCGTTGCGGACGGCGCTGTACTTGACACAGTACGAGGTCCAGTGGGGCAGGCCGCGCTGCCGCAGGTGCTGGCTCAGCACCTCCGAGGCGGCGGGACGAGGCGCTGCCGCCTCCGCCGCCCCCCGCCACAGCAGCAGCCCCACGACCGCTTCGTGCAGCCGCCTCAGCGCCAGCATCCCGCGGGGCTGG